>JASAMY010002236.1:45000-145834 GCA_030248085.1 Paralinhomoeus sp. GSCO2_6 | reverse complement strand
TATTTTAAGATATTCCTACAAAGTCACTCGGGTTCCCACACAGATACTCAACGCCCAGCACAAAAAGTCTATGTACGCCAGTTACTCCCCCACCAAACGACACCAAAATATCACAACTCCTTGCTTCTGCCAGTGGGTTTCCTTCTTTCAATTGGGAGTTGACACAGAGGCACTGACGCTCTCGTGTTTGTCATAGGCGGATTGCAGAGGTCATCCACCGGAACGACACTGCCCGTAGGAGATGTCACCGAGAGGCCAGTCAGGCTGGAGCTGTGTCTACAGTGGACCATGTGTGGAAGAGTTTGAGGACCCATTCGTACAAAGCATGGATAATGAGCTACTGTAGCTGGGTGGTTCTTCACATGTCTGCAGCCTGATCCACCACGTAGTGCATGGCAGAGCAGCATTCACAGTATGAATACATTCGCGTGAACAGCAAGCGTGAATACATTCCTGGTCCCATTCCTGGTCAAGCTACTGCACCTTCTAGCGTCAAAGCTCGTCCCAACCAATAATGCTTCCAGTTGCCAACCACCCACCCACCTGATTTCCGCAGCGCCATTCCCAATGACCGAATGCCTCTGAGAGGCGGCTGCGCTGGTTCCGGTGCCACCCAGGAGTCGACTACCCAGTCGGAAAGCGATGTGCGTGGTCGCCTTTTTGAGAGAACCCACTCGATTCAGCGCTTCCTCCTCTGTGGGCGAAGTCAGCGACTGGTGCTGACTGCGGCGAATTACGGCGACATCTGAGAACACGGTCGGAACTTCAGAAGTTCAGAAGTCAAATCTTTGCGTGCATAGATATGACACGGCATGCACGTAAGCTGCGCATGTGAGTAGTCAGGGGGTGACGACAAGACCATGGTTATCGTCACGCATTATTGTCAAATCGATGCAAATCACGACAACAACACTGCGTGCGCTGAACACTGATAACACCAGTAGAGGTGCCGAATTCCTCCACCCCACATGCCTTGTACAGTGACCAAAACACCAACGACAAAACGAGCCATGTCGCACATTGATAAATCATCACCATCACCCCCACCGCCGTCACCACCACCACAGCTCGGGGCATGCACAAAGTCCACGTTAGTGCACGTTTCACTCCTTCACCGTTTTGAACTTGAGCGAGGGGGTGGGCGACGCGGAGGCGTCTCGACTCGATTTCCTTTTTGAATTCGCGCCCGGGTCTCGCATGGAAAAGCGCAGTGGCGAGAGCAGCGTCCTAACGCTCTCCCTTCGAAACAGCACTGCCGGAGCCGTGCTTTTGCGACTGCCAGTGCCAGCATTCAAGCTGCCCGTAGAGCCAGCCTCGTGCAAGCTGGCGGCAGAAGAGCTCATTGACACGCTGCCGTGCAGTTCTGGAATGGTTAGGGACTAGAAAAAGAGGACAGACAGAGACAGAACGGACACAGGACAAGACATAGCTAGAGACAAAATACACATGCAGTGCAAGAAAATGCAGCATGCAGTGCGCGTGGAAAGAATGCCTGGTCCATGCCAGGCACATACGTATTACCGGGCGTGCGTGCCAGTGCGTGCGTGCCGTGCCAGTGCGAGCGTGCCGTGCCAGTGCGTGCGTCCCGGTGCATGTGTGCCGGTGCGTGTGTGAGTGCACGTCAGTGCGTGAATAGGTAAAAACAACTGCCAAAAAAAAACGAACGCATGGCCTCCAACTCGGAGTCGATGGCCGAGACCTTGTTGGTCTTGTAGCGATTGTTGGCGTACTGGCGAGCGACGCGGGAACCGTTGTCCCGCACCTCCTGAGAAGCGCCTGCAATGGGTTGCTGGTTGCTGAGTATCGCATACCTATGTTTGTTGTTGCATTTTAGGGACCACGCTATGAGGCCGGGAATGGCCCATATAGCATACCCATCTCCATGACGCCTTCCTTCCAGTCTAGAGCAGCATAATTAGCCAAAGACAGTCGGAAGAACGCCATCTGTAGTCTAGGGCAGCGACGGCGCGAGAGAGAATCCATGGGTAGGGAAAGACTCGTTTTTAGCGGAGCAATCAAGAATCGAACCGGAACCGTACGCGTAAGAGGCCGATTCTCTACCACTACGCCATCCGCTGCCCTGTGCATACCTGAGTAAGCTATAAGCTAAGTCTTTAGCGTGAATTGAAAAGTACATTTCTAATTCTAAGCGCATCCAGCTTAGGAGCAAGCCAGCTTGGCTGGAGAGTGAGGGTGTCTCCCCACCCCTCTGTAACCTCGTTTGTCGCTCCTATACTTAAAACGTAAAATGGTCGAAAACTCAATTGAAAAATGAGTAAGATATTCACAAGTCTCACCAAATTCCTTGACCAGAATCTTCGCAACGGCCTTCTGGTCGTGCATGTACGCGAGGTGCAGCGGCGTATAGCCACCCTGAAATATGCAAGAAATGATAGAAATGTAAAACGTTGAAAAAAACAAATCTATTATTAGGTGGGGAAAGGTGGAGGGGAAGGGGGGGGGGTGGTGGAGGTCGCAGAGAACCTTGAGAGGCAACGGCAATTTCGTCCAGGGTTGAACTCAATTTTACAATTTTACTCAATTCTACAAGTATGGCCTGATGGCCATACCTGTAAAATCGCCCTTCAGGAAGGGGGGGGGGGCAAAAGTGGGTGTCATCCCCCTTCTGGGGGGCAGGGTTGCATAAAAAAAAATTTTAAATTAAAAAAAATTTTTTTTTTAATTTTTTTTTAAGTTGACTTAGGAGCCATCATTGGCGCCAAATACCTGTACTATAAGATACTTTTAGCCTATCAGAGTGTCAAACACAGGTACTAGTGCTTCCCTAAAGCCTTTAGAAGCGTATTTAGCATCGTTGACAAAGCCGCTGCCTCTAAATGGTCGTGTACGGTATCGCACTATGTTGGGAACCAGTTGGGAACCCCAAAAAGAGCTTGGTTTTGGTGCCAATAAGCAAGTTTATGCATGAATAACTACTAATTGTACCATCTAAACACCATTTAAACGCCTTTTTGCCACTCAAAGGCTAAATTTTACCCAAAAACAGAGAAATTTTTTTTTTAATTTGAAAAAAATCCAACTTTTTAAAAAAAAACTTTTTTTTTAAATTGTGCAACCCTGCTGGGGGTGACCCAAAAGTGGGTCAGCTGCCTGTAAAATGGCCCTGGACATACCTGTAAAATGGCCCTTCAGGAAGGGGGAGGAAGTGGGTGTCATCCGCCCATCCGGGGGATGACCCAAAAGCGGGTCAGCTGCCCTTCCAGGGGGAGGGCATACCTGAAACTGGAGGGTTGGGGTTTCCCTCTCCTAGGTGCTGGGTTTGACCCTACCCACACCCCTACCCCTCCAGGTTTGTGCGAAACCCCGCCCAACCCACCCCCAGACATTTTAAAAGTGCCCATGTTAGGGTTTTAGTGTATCTTTGACTAAAAATCGGCCAAAAGTGCCTATTTTTCCCTTCCCCAACCCCCGTTCAGATTTTCACCCTCCCTCGCCCCAGGAAGTGCTCGAACCCCCCCCCAGGGCGAATTCCCGGTTACAGGTAAGGGGGGGGGGGTAACTAAAAAAGTGGGTCAGTCGCACTTCATGGGTGGACCTAAAAAGCAGGTCAGCGCCCTTTACAGAGAGGGAAAGGTAAACCTAGAGGGAGGACCCAAAAGTTGGTCATTCGCCAGAGTCAGTGCGTGCACGTGCACGTACGTGCGTGCGTGCGTCGACGTCCGCCCGAAAGCGTCCCAGCAGTGCGCGCACTAAACGTTCGTGGCCGAATTTCGCGGCCCAATGCAGAGCGGTGTAGCCGGCGCACGGATCGGTCTTGCCGATCAGACGCTGATCGGACTCCAGATATCGGATCACCGCCTCGTAATCGCAGCGCGCGCAAGCCCCCAACCAGCGACGCTCCGCCACAGCCGGCGGCGCCAGCTGGAAAATGTGGAATTTCGGCAGAAAAAAAAGGAAAAAAATGTTGATCCGCTCGGACACGGCCAAATTGCAAAGGCGCAACATGCGGTTTGGAGGCATTTTTACAATTAATATATCTTCAGGTTCAGGATTGCAAAACGATCACAAAGACATCGAATAGAGCATAGCGGCAAAAAAAAAAAAATTGACTCGCAGTTCTATGAAATTACCAGGGGGGGGGGGTCCGACAAGACGCACCTCAGGGGATGTTGCCCCCAACAACCTCCACCACCACATACCGACTTACCCGACCCACGGTCCCATCCTCCCCCCCCCCACCCCACTGGGCACCCATGACCCATGTAAATAAAACTATTCAAATTTATTAAAGAAAATATTAAGGACGAAATACACTGATTTAATAATACAAATACAAATAATACAAAATACAAATACACAAACATTTAAACAAAGCTCACGGTTGCAGTGGACGCCGTAGAGAAGGTCTCGCTAATTGACGTGGGAATTTGCGCTTTTGCATTTTCATTCGTTTCATTATTATTTATGTTTTCGCGTTCAACTGTATTTTCGTGGTTTTCTTTATTCGAATTTTCAACGTGATCGGTCAGAACCACTTCATTACTGTTTTCGACTCCAATTTTTCTATCCACACTTTCTGCTGAATCAGATTTCGCAAATTCCACTTGAGCAATTTCGCAATTTTCGGTTTCCTTTAATGGAATTTCGGCATTTTCTGCCAAAATTTCGTCGGCCTCAGCAATAGGCTGAATGCTTGAGGTCGAGCGCTCTTCAGGCTGCACAGGCGGCGAGTCGGCGAGAGCTAAGGCCTGCAAAATCGAGGCCCTAAGTCCGTCCGCCTTATTAGTTGGTGACAACGAGGTGTCCATGTTTGTGAAAGTTTTGGATTTTTCTCAAAATTATTTTGGTGCGAAATCTCAAAGGTGAAACACAGGTAGTCTGGGACGTGACTGAATTGTGATTTTTTTGACGGATGATATTTTAAGAACCTACGATCGGCTGTTCAGTCTCGTCAAAGCAGCGGCCACAATAAATGGATTTGACTACAGAGCCAATAGCGCTGCGCATTTCACTGCAACCATAGCGTGCTGTGGCGCACAGCTAAAAAACCATTAGCTGCCGCTAAGCACTGATAACACCCATTGACGCACCCAACAAATGCGAGCACGCAGCAAAGCAGAGGATCGCTGTTGCAAATGACGCATGCGGCGTTCTTCGGCTGGTTTTCCGTGCAGCCACAGCTTTTGCACTTATTTGCGGTTTTCTTTTTTTTGTTGGCTTAGCGGTTTTGAAAAATGTTGATTGCTCGACAGTTTAAAACATGCGCCCACACGATTAGCACAGCTTCCAGCCAGATTTAGCACAGACACCTCCATGCATACTGCTCTGTTCGACATGGACACGCGTACCAGTGATGTAGCCAGGATTTATGTCAGGTGGGCGGAGATGGGATCACAGTGTCACTTGCAGTTAGACAATCTTTCAAGAAGCCGTCTTCAGATGTCTTCCTTGCTGTAGTAGACCCAGATTCGATTGGTCTTGGCGATAATGGTGATTGGGAGGCCACAGACCATGCAGACTGCAGTGCATACCACGACCAGCGCTTGGTACCTAGAAGTGAATGGGTACATACAGGCCGCCGCGGCATAGCTGTGCTGGGGCGTAGTCAGTGGACAAACTACCCCCCCCCCCAAAAAAAAATCGGTCGCAGACCGAATTTTTTAGTTTCGTACCCCAATGTGCCAATGAACCGAATTTCTGACTGCGACGCGTGGTTAAACGGACATAACTTAGGAAAACCAAAACTAGCGGATCTAAAGTGGGGGGAGGGAGAGAACTGTCGTGGTCGACAAAAGGGGGGGTGTAGGCGAAGGGGGCAGAAGGGGCCAAGGCGAGGGGGCAGAGGGGCGAATCGGGCTAATGCTGGCCCGTTTTCCATAGATTTACGCACTCATATGCGGAAAATGTTTGCCTGCGGCGCTGTAGTGTGTGGACGACTGCGTTTGGAGACTAAGGTTTGGACTCTTGGTTCAGCGCTCTCGCCCAAAATAGGAAATGCGCGTGAGGCACGTAAAGGGGGCAAGGGATGCAAGCTGACCTAATCTGACTGTTTCGCTCAATAAAATAATGCTCAGAGCCAGAGGTAGGTTGGAAAAACAAATGTTCGCCTGTGGCCCGTGTCGTTGGCCCACAATTAATGCAAAATTCCTTGAAATTCTAAGGGATTCGGCAGTTAACATTGGAAATTTTCGACTGAGGCGCGATCTGAAAAAGATGGGCCAAAGGTCAGGATGTTTGCTCCTAAAAACAACCTAAACAGTCGCAAAGATGCAAAAAGAGTGTTTGTAGCGCTAGCGGCTAATTTAAAATGTTGAAAAACATGCAAAAAAGAGGGCTGTGGCGCCAAACGTGCGAAATACATATAGGTCTCCAATTGAAATTTCAGCAAAAAAAAATTTTGAACTTCCCCGGTCTGAAAATCCTGGATCCGCCAGTAAAGAGCATTAATTGTCGACAAATGTTGACAGTTACCGCAGAAGTTTTGACGTTTGGCGCACGGCTTTTTTTTGTTTTCGAAACAGTCTCCACTGTCTAAAACCCTTCTGCACAGGGTATTGGATCCCCGGCCAGGAAATCAACCCTGGTGGCTACGCCACTGGTACCAACTTGACGTTGCTTACATCGGCCGCATCATGTCGAATCTGCGAAGCGCTAGCTCGTAGTAGGGGCCGAGCAGCACCCATGCCGGCACTAGGACGACGAGCTGGAGCGCCATGCAGAGCAGCAGACGGTAGGGGTCGACCCTGCGTCGGCCGTCGAAGTAGGCCATTGGCAGGAGCTCGTTGCGGCTCAGGCGCCAGCGCCACTTGCCGACCGGCAGCCACTCGCGGCGACGGCTGAAGGCCGAGGCGCACACGCCGCACCAGGCGCTGCCCTGCGCGCCGACCTGCGTCTCGAGGCACCCGCGGTGCACCGCGCCGATGCTGCCTAAAAAAAAACAGAGGTGCCGATTGTTGAGGCCTGGGGGTGGTTAGGAGGTCGAGAAGTGGGAAGGGAAGGGTCTAACTCCAACCCGGACAGCAAAAGCCCGCCTGAAGAAATTTTTTACCCCCCCCCCCCCCCCACCCACCGCAGCTTTGCCCGGAACATCGACAAAGCCCGCAGCAGCTGCTGGCGTGGGCGGGTGGGCACGCAGCGCAGGCGCACGCCTTCCTACCAGCGCAGTTGCAGGGCCGAATAAACGGACTGCTCGAGTCAGCTTCCGTGCCGTAGCAGACGCGGCACGTCGGACCATCGGACTCAGCTTCCATTTCGATCACACAAATCGACCGTTTGCCAACGTCGGCCGTTGCTTCGCCACTCTTACTATTTATTTTTCTTTACATTTACGCTCCACCACGCGTACTATTTTAGTGCAGCGCATAAACTACTTCTTTCTGCAATGCACACGGCTTAGTACTCGGGTTTGCAATCACATTCATGTCAGTCGTTTCTATTGCATTCTCGTCCAGACACAACAATAATGCTTAGAGAATGCTCTATTGCTCTGTTTAAAATCCAAAATTTCCGCTTGCGGCGCATGTGCTTGGCCTACAACTAATGCAAAATTCCTTTAAATTCAAGTGCGAAATATAGCGTTCCAATAGCGTTAGCCTAACAACCAATGGCGGTAGCGTTCGAATAATACAGCGTTTGAAATTTAAGCAGAAAATTTTGAGCTTGTCCCCACCCCCACCCAGTCAAAAAATTCTGGATCTTTCAGTGAAACGCATTTATTGTCGACAAAATGCGACAGTTACTGCAGAAGTTTGGTTTGGATAGTTTGGAAGTTTGGATCCACCTGGTGTATCTTCGTAACTTCGGTATAGTATTTTGTTCACAATTCACAACTAGGCTTGGACAGAATAAATTAAAAAAAAAACTTTTTTCGTTAAAAAGTTTTTTTAACTTGATACAAAAAAACTGGAATCTTTTTTAATTAAAAAATTGCCAAATTTGTCCAAAAGTGCTAAACAAAGGAAAACACGATGGTTTTAGTGCGTTTAAACCTTATATACCTACTTAGTAGAAGCCTGGATGAGCTAAATAACCATAATTAGCACTATTTGAGGTGTTCCAGAGGCTGTCTAACCAATTCTCGATAGTCATAGTCGTAGTCCGACTCAATAAAAAAACTGTCAGTAGCAAAATGTTGATTAAAGTGCACTTCAAAAGGCTTTTTTTAGTTTTAGCCTTCGTTAGCTGTTATTGACACTCTACTAGGCATAAAACACCTTCTTCAACATTGATTTACCGTTCAGAACGGTCTCTTAGAACATTTAATAAACAAGTTTTTCTTATTGTTCTTTTTTTTATTTAAAAAAATGCAACTTTTCTACCCAAGCCTGATCTCAACTAACCGTGGAGGCGTAGACAATGCCAGACATCGGAAAACGGCCAAGCGTGAAGGTCACTGTATCAAGCTAAACTGGTTGAGAGACTGTCAAAGTTCATGCATGGGCTAGTATTGAAGGGGTTGCGGTGGACAGTGTTCGTTCGTATCGTGTATCGCCCGATGTAAACATGCGAGTGCAACAGTGTGCATTGTCATAGTGCTTGAAATTGGCCGCCGCTGCGCTATAGCGACAGTGTGACGACACGCTACCGTACCCCGACTCCAATATTCTCTCAAAAACCGGACTCCAACGGCGCAGCACTATCTCACGGACGCCAGCCACCCGCCGACCGACTTCCAGCGGCCAGGCGTCGCTTCTACCCCGCAAGCGCCGCCATGCCAAACTCCCGCCAACCGGACTGCCGCTGTGTCTTCTGATCCAGCCGCCGCGATCGCTCAAGACTCGCCTGCGGTCAAGCAAAGACGCGGAGCAAGCAGGCGGCGGCATCGGCGCCGCCACTGAAAGACCGGACCGAACACCCGCGGCAAGCGGAGACAAGCGGAGATAGCGTTCCCCCCCCCCGCCCTTGCCGCACATAAATAGCGTTGCGTCCTCCCCATCGCCATTCCGTGTGTATCGTGAAGTCCTGTTGTACGTGTGTAGAAAGAAAAGTCGGAAAGTCAGAACCGCCTTCAGTACAGTAACTTTGGAGCGTCAGACAGGATCCTCCTGCCGCTGCCGGTCAGGTTGGTTGGTGCGTTTGACTGTTGTTGCCCTAAAGTGGTCTGGCGTTTGCTTTTGTCCAAAGAATTGAATCTGGTGTGTCTGTCAGTCTGTCAAATCGGGAAAAGTGTTGACTCTGGTGTGTCTCTCTCACAAAAGTGTTGAATTAGTTGTCCGTCGTCGCTTGTCCCTGCTGTCATTTGGCCGATCCTTGGGGAGATCACTGGTTGCTCACAGCGTGCACTGGCCTTCGGGTGTAGCTAGACGCGAGACCTGTCACTGACGGGGAGAACTTAACCAGGAGATCACTGCGTGCACTGGCCTTCGGGCGTAGCTAGACGCGAGACCCACTGGCAGAACGTGCACTGGCCTTCGGGCGTAGCTAGACGTTCTTGCGTATCCAGGATCCTTGGGGAGATCACTGGTTGCTCACAGCGTGCACTGGCCTTCGGGTGTAGTTAGACGCGAGACCTGTCACTGACGGGGAGAGCTTAACCAGGCGATCACTGCGTGCACTGGCCTTCGGGCGTAGCTAGACGCGAGACCCACTTGCAGAACGTGCACTGGCCTTTGGGCGTAGCTAGACGTTCGCATCCATCCATTGACGGCTGTCCGCCAGGTTTGTGCTGCGTTGCATGCACCGAGCATCCGCGGACGACGACGGCCTCTTTGCCACACCGCCTACTGCTGCGCCTAGCGCTCGAGCCAGTAGATTAGCTACCTACCGCTACAATCGCGAGAACGCTCTCACTGCCTTAGCCGTTGGTCGTGAACCACAGCAACTAGTCCAGATGGCCGAACAGGAGGTGACGATCACACGCAGCCAGTTAGATCGGCTTTTGCGCGCTGCTGAGCAAGTTGAGCGCGCGCAGGGCAATCCGCAGGGCGGAGACGCCCCTTTGCACCAGCTTCTGCAAGCACAGCAGCAGGTGAATGCTCAATTGACGGCTGCCTTCACACAGTTTGCGTCCACCTCTTCCAATCAGTTAGCTCAGAATAAGCTCGTCGAGCTGCCCTGCCCTTGTTCAAAGGCGATCGTTCCATGCCCATTGACAAATGGCTACACAATGTTGGTCGCGTGCTGGACCAGTGCTCAGCCGATCGCAGTTCTCTTGCCAACTTGCTGCTCAATCGCCTGTCAGGCGCAGCAGCCGCATTCGTCCGCCAGCTACCTGATAATGTCCGCGCTGACTATTCTCAGCTTTGCGCCGCTCTGCGCAATGAGTATCGCCGTGCCGACGACCGTGCAGATGCGATGCACCAGTTAGGTCAGCGCAGCCAGCGGAAGGGCGAAGACACACCTGCGTACGCGAGCGTTCTGCTTCAGCTCGGGAAAATTGGCTATGGTGAAGACTTCTTGGCCAACGACAATCAGCTAGCGCCAGACCATCACTTGATGCTTAAGAAAGTGTTCCTCAGAGGTTTGAGACCGGAACTTTCCAAATCCGCCGAAATGCTATGCCCGGAGACGCACGTGTCCTACCAAGCGGTAGTTGACTGGGTAGTCGATTTTGAGAAGCGCCTGATGGCGCCTGGAACCGGGGAGCGGGCCAGCTGCAATACGACTCTGCTGGAAACCCTTGTCCTTCCCGCCACCTCCCCGATGATTAGTGCGGCCCCGAGTGTTGAAATGAATGCCTTCCACTCGCGGCGAGGAGCAGCGACGCGCTCCGATGACCTCCATGACAGGGGTGGGCGCGCCTCCTACGAGCGCTCTTCCTTTGGGGAGAGTAGGAGGCGTCACGCGGCCAGCCACCAAGACGGTGGCAGGGGAAATGGTCGCGGTAGCTTTCGCGGTAGAATGAGCGCCAGCAATCAGCGCAATTTTTCTAACCGGTCTCAACCTCCTCTACTCTTTCACAATAATCGCAACAGCAATTTCCAAGCCAACAACAGGCAACCGTACCAACCAGCCGGACATCAGCGGCAGGAGGGTCCTGCGAGGTTCGCAGGGTTCTGCTACGCGTGTGGCAGCCCAGAGCACTGGGCTAATAGATGCCCCACCCGCAGCACCAGCTCGCATCCGAGCGAACGGGCGAACCGTTTTCCGCAGAATTCGAACCATCGTCCGCAGGTGCACAGTGTCGAGTTTGACACCCAGGCAGAAACCGTCGCAGTGACACCCGCGGATTACTGTACAAATGGCGGCATGAATGAACTGACAACTTTCATGCAGGAAATGCGTGACAGCACTCGCCAGACAAACGAGCGAGTGAATGCTCTGGCTGAACAAATGGCCAGAATGAACGTCGATCTGGATGCAGCCGCTCGTACCCAGTTAGGCATCAACGCCCTAACGTGTGTTGCTGATTTCAGAAATCTCAGCGACATGGACGTGGGCGCCGAAGCGGCCGTTCCGAACCAGCTCCAGCAGTCCTCCAGTGACCCACTGGCCCTACAGTCGCCCAGCAAGTCTAGCGCGACAGGCGCCGCTGGCGCGGCCAACGCCTCCCAACCTCGCCTGCCAACCAAGGCCGAGTTGGCGCAGCAAGTCGACGCGCTGCTCCGCCAGCCCGGCATGGCCGAACTACTCCGCGAACGCATACAGGCGTCATCGACCGGCGCCACCAACGAAGCCACCCACATGGACGTCGACAAGAACGCGGAGGAGGTGGCCACCGAGCGCTCCGGTGCCGCTGCCCCTCCATCAAGGAGCCAGGCCGCCCCGCAGGTAGGGCGAATTTTCTTTGGGCAAATAAATTGTTCGACTACCCTCTTCCTTTGCCTGCTCCTGGGTTGCGTCGCCTTTTCCTCCTCCTCCGGTGAGCCTTATCAGCTATGTGGTGGATCTCGAATTGGTAGCCTCATCGAGTATCCCACACTTCCCAAGTGTCATTCCACGCAGCTGGCCGCACATGCTGACTGATAGGCAAGAACCATTCATCGCTGCAGCAAATGTCCAAATCTTCACCCAGCGCCTGTCCCCGGCGATTACAAGTGCGTTCTCTTGTCGACTCCGAAAGTACGAAATCTGCACGTATACCAGCTTCGCGTTTGGCAAAAGCGTCCTCTCCAGGCGAATTACTGAACAGCGTATTCCGCCGCTGGAATGCAACAGCATAGTGCGACTTTTGCAAGCTAATGAGACAGTCTCGTTCCGAGGCGCCCCAGTCGTCCGCACAGACGAGGGCGTCTGGTCCACTCAGAGGGCCCTCGAGCCAGCCTACACTTAGTGCTGCTACGCCCATTGTACGTCGGTCGAGAATCTCGTTGTCGAACAGGGTCAAGTGACCACGGTCAGAGTCCCCAGTCTGCGCGCGCCCAGGCAGGCGTATGAAGCAATACAAAGTGACTTAGCCGACCTAGGACATTGCGCAGCGCGGACTGGCTATTGTTCAGCATCCAATGCCGTTGTAGTCTGGAACGCCTCTGCCTTGCGTGACGACGCAAGTTGCCCAGTCGTGCTGAAAGGCACTTATACTGCTCAAATCCGAGGACCACACGTTGTCTTCGAGGAACTGCAGGCGGCTTACACTGTTCATTGGGGAGACTTGTATTTGCCCGAGTGCTTTGGTCAGCTCGGTACCACTGACCAAGGCGGCGTCTGGCTGAGACGCTCCTCAAAAACGGTAGAGCGGATTCGTCACAAGACTCACCATATCCCTGTCGTCGACGTCCACCTTGGCGCAGACCCAGTCAATGGAAAATTGCAGTACCTCGAGTACAAGTTGAATTCCTATACTCAGACGAACTTTGCGAATCTTTGGCGACAATTCTGTCAGCTGCGTCGCTCTGTGACAATGCACACACTGCAACTTTTCCGACTCGATCCAACAGTTGGCGCACGCTCTTTGCTGAATCGCCATGATGTCTATGCCGCCTATGCTGTCGAAGCAATCATGGTCTGGACTTGCAGACAGTTAGAGGTCACCCAGTGTCATCCTTGATCATAAAATCAACAACACTTGTTACGAGTTCTTGCCAGTTTACGTCAGACATCGCTTGTATTTCGTGGCCCCTGGCACGCGCGATCTCATGACAACCAGCCCCGAGGTCAGCTGCAGTCATCGCGTCCAGCCAGTCCACAAGGTGAACGGCGTCTGGACCAGTCCCACAGGCGTCCAACACGTCCAGCAAATCCAGAGCGTCGATGCAGTGAATTATCAGCCAGTCCATTTCACCTTCAACGCACCTGCTGTGTTTCACTCACATGTTATGGGCGAGCCGTTCTCTGTCACCATGCTTCGTCATGCAGTCACCCGCGTTCAGCGGCTCCAGGACAGTTTCCACTATCTCGTCAATTACACAGCCGCCCTCTCCCTCAGCCCCGAAACGCTGCGTGCGCAGATCAGTGGTGCAGGCGACGCAGTCGGGCACGTCATTGACGGATTAGGGGCGGCTGCTGGCCATTACACCGAGAACGCACTCTCTGGGCTGGGCCGCGGCCTTGGCACGGCCGCTGATGGTCTCATTGCTGGTCCACTCTCTGCGCTTGTAAATACTGTTGTCGTCGGTTTGTGCGTTGCCGCCACAGTACTCGCGCTGTACAAACTCCTCTGCAATCGGCGCGTACGCCAGCTTTTGTGCACATTGTTGACAGGCGGTACTTCTTGTTTTGCTCGCATATTTCTGCGCCTCATTTGTCGTCCGAGCAAGTCGCGTCAATCGACCAAACGGGCCAGTCGGAAGGTCCGTTTTCGTGCTGCGTCTGAGAACTCTCAATCTTCTCCTTCAGTGCAAGTCGAGGCAGTCGATACACCCCCCCCCCGACCCTCATCTGTTTCCTCTGCGCTTTCGACAGGCTCTCTTGCAGGCCTGAAGCAACGCCTGCACGCGTTCTTGCAGCGCACAACTACACCTGAGACCCGACCTACCACGCCTACCATTGCAAACTGTTCCACTAGCGGTCGTGCCATGACCATGAGAGCCAAGGTCAACGGCCACCAGCTGTCGGCCTTGTTTGACACGGGGTGCACACTCACCGTCATTACCACCACAGCGGCTCGCGCCCTCGGTCTCCAGGTGTTCCCTGCGTCAACTGCCTCAGCCGAACTGGCCAATGGCAAGGTGTTGTCTACCGACGATGAAGTTCTCCTAGACATCGAACTGAGCAATGTGACCTACAAGCGCGTGCGCGCGCTGGTCGCTCCTCTGGCCACTTACGATCTCTTTCTCGGCCTTGATTTCGTAGAATCAATTGCTCCGTGCTCAATCACCTTCGTACAAGGCTTCACAGGCTACGTGACCACTAACAAGGGTGCTCGCATTGACTTTGGCGAAAACCCCAAGCTCTCAGCTACCGCAACAGTGTGGAACAATACTGACATTCCTGCTCGTCACTACTACACTATGCGCTTGCGCGTAGCTGAACCGCTTTCCAACACTGGCGACATCGTTCACATTCAGCCCAATTCGCGTGCGTTAGCCAACACTGGGCTATCACTTCCAGCAGCAATCGGCATCTTACAGTATGACACCGCACTCAAGAGCCACTACGTGTGCGTTCGAGTGCTAAACTTGCTTAACCAGCCGCTCAAACTCCACGCGAACAAGCGGCTGGCCACCGTGTTTGCACCAACCACCAGCGCCAGCGCACAGATACAGCAGGTCGATTTTTCCCGTCGCACAATTGAAAGCCAATGGAGTGAAGTTGAGCCACTTTTGAACCTATCGGCTGCAACGGCCACTCCCACGCAGCTTCAGTCACTCAGAGCGCTGTTGCGCAGTGAGCAGGACCTGTTTTCAACCTCAATGGCAGACATTGGGAGAACCAATGTAGTCAGAATGAACATTGATACTGCGACAAACAAACCAGTGACTAGCCGCCCATATCGTGTGCCCCACAGGCTGCAACCAGTCTTTCAACAGAAAATCCAAGAGCTTCTCAAAAACAATTTGGCCTGCAAAAGCACCAGTCCATACGCGACTCCGTGCATGTTGGTACCCAAGGGACCTGGACCCCACGACCCACAGAACCCAAAACATTGGCGGCTGGTCCAAGACTACAGATGTCTGAATGCGACGACGACCGTTCCTCAGACGCCATTGCCATTGATCTCGACAATCATCGACCGCCTGGGCCAGGCGAAGGTATTTTCCACATTAGACTTGAGCGCCGGCTACTACCAAGTAGAAATGGACGCAGAATCGCGCCCAAAGACCGCTTTTGTGACTGACCAAGGCTTGTACGAGTTCAACGTCATGCCGTTTGGCCTAGCAGGCGCCCCAGCCTGTTTCACTCGACTGATGAACCATGTTCTCGCTGACCTCGATTTTGCGCAGCCATACTTGGACGACGTCATCGTCTGGTCTCCTGACCACGACACTCACCTGAGACAGCTCAAGGTTGTGTTCGATCGTCTCAGAGGCGCTGGCCTGCGACTCGGCGCGAACAAATGTTGCTTCATGCGAGAAGAAGTTCCCTATCTTGGCCATATCGTCTCATCGACTGGCGTGAAACCCAACCCAGAAAAGATAAAAGCTGTGCTCAACTGGCCGACCCCAGACACTGTCACTGCTGTTCGAGCATTTGTTGGCCTGTGCTCTTACTACCGCCGTTTCATCAAGGGTTTCAGCAAACTGGCGCGACCCCTTCACCAGCTGACTGAACTTAGCGCGAAATTTGTCTGGTCAGACGAATGCCAAAAGGCTTTTGAATCACTGCAGAACTCGCTGGCCACAGCACCCATTCTTGCCTACCCAGATTGTTCACAGCCAATGATTGTTGCATCCGATGCTAGCGACTATGCAATTGGTGGCGTGCTCTCACAAATTCTGGATGGCCAGGAACGACCAATTGCTTACACCAGCCGTCTGTTGCAAAAGGCTGAGCGCCGCTATCCTACGGTTGAGAAGGAGGCTCTTGCAGCAGTCAATGCTCTCTCACAATTTCGGCAATACGTCTTTGGCATGCCCATTAAGCTAGTCGTCGATCATCACGCGCCCCTCACGTGGCTCCTAAAAGGCAACCACAAAGATGGCCGGTTGGCTCGCTGGGCTTGTGCGGTGCAAGGACAGAATATCGAAATCATCCACAAGGCAGGTAAACAACACACCAACGCTGACGGCTTGTCCCGTTTGGCCCTACCAGCTTCTGCACCTGTCGAGCCTCTCGATCCTACAGCGCTCATGCACTGCTTTGCGGTCACAACTCGAGCTCAGGCTCATCGCGCTAAACAGCTACACCCCGCGACGCCGTTGGATCCAGTACAGCCTGAGCAAGCAGCCGCTCCTCAGCCACTGGATGACCAGTCAACCAATTCATCGCTCACTGACATTGTCTCCGCTCAACGAGCTGATCCCGCGCTGACACCAATCATTGAATTTCTACAAAGCGGCGCATTGCCCGATACAGATTCTGCAGCACGCGCTATCCTGCTGCAGCGGCAGCACTATCAGCTTATTCCAGATGGCTCAGGCGCACTGTACCGCCTCGATTCCACCACTCGACCAGCTCGAAATGCTTGGCGCCTAGTCATCCCAAAAACACACCAGAAAGTTTTGTTAGAGGCGCACCACTCTCACGCTCTCAGCGCGCACAGTGGCGTCACCCGCACGTTCTCACGCCTTGCTGAAAGGTATTACTGGGACAACCTTTTTCGCGACGTCAGCGATTTCATTCGGAAATGCCCAATTTGCCTGTCTCGCAAGGTTGGAGGGCCCCACCCGCGCAGCCCGCTGCTCTCACTCCCTCCCTGCGAGCAGCCATTCGACCGCTGTCACGTGGACTGCATCGGCCCATTGCCCATCACTGAAAAAGGAAACCGATTTGTCGTCGTCTTCGTCGACGCCTTCACCAAGTGGGTCGAGGCAAAAGCCTTACCACGAATCACAAGCCAGGCCACGGCAGATGCCCTCGTCGAGCTGATCGTGGCCCGACATGGCTGTCCCAGATCTCTGGTCTCTGACAATGGCAGCAATTTTGTCAGCTCACTCATGGTGGATGTCTGCCAACTGTTGAACATCGAGAAACAGCGCACGCTCCCATATTCGCCTCAGAGCAATGGCCTCGCAGAACGCAATGTCCGCACGCTCAAGGAAGCCCTGAGATGTTATGTCAATCTGTCGCTGAACGACTGGGACGATTATCTACCCAAAGTCCTGTTTAGCCTCCGTGCTTCGCGCTCTGACACCACCAGGTACTCTCCATACGAGCTTTTGTACGGTCGCGGCTCAATGCGCCTCCCACAGGATGCTGCGCTTGATTTCACCCCGACTGCGGCCCAAATCGTTAGCGACGCCTATCTGGACGTTTTGCGGCAGGACCTCACCCTCGCCTGGCGTGCCGCCCAACAAAACACTGTCCACCAGTTGCGCAGTCAGCAGCGCCGCTACAACTCTCATTCGGCGCACCAAAAAATCACTGTTGGCGGCCAGGTCTTTGTGTCGCGCACGCCGCTCGTGACACTTGGCCAGAAACTTGCTCCCCTGAGGAAAGGCCCTTACACCGTTCTTGAAATCGTCAACATAACGGCCACACTCCGTGATGATGCTACAGGGCTCACCAGTCAGGCGCACATTGACACATTGCATCAAATTCCAGAACGAGATGGCGCGGAACTCATCGCAGGCGATGAACAGTCGCAACCGCCACCGTCGAGAGAGAACGAGCCAGCGCCTCCACCAGGACCCGGAATTTCGGCACCGCTACTACGAGCGCTGCTTCCAGCGGAACCAGCAGCCCAGCCGCCCTGCCAGTTTTCCCCAACGCGGCCGCCTCCCGCCACAGGCTCGCAGGAACTGGCTGGCTGACTCGGCGTACTTCTACACGTGCTTGTCACAAGGCCAGCAGGTACAGGACGTCACAGCATGCGCCTCTGTTTTCTTCTGTGCGTGAATATTGGCACTATGCACTGCTTGTACAGATGTCGACCCCAAATGCTATGCCAGCCCCGCGAGGTGGTCGGCGCCCCAGGCAAGCGCACCAAGGTTCCCGCGGTCGCCCAGACACGCGCCACTTCTCTGGACCAGACAACCAGCGCCCACGTCTGTCCCCTGAGCAAGTCGCGAACCGCCGCGCCCTGGGCCAGCCTGTTTCCCCACTCGAAACGTAGGAGGAGAACTGTTCCCCTGTTCCAACTCGACACTCGCTGTTTATACCCCCCCCCACTGACAATTCACTCGCAAAGTCGTTCGTTACCTTGCATACACCCCCGTTTGTTGTTTGTGTTCGTCGTTTGTGTCCATTCCCCTTCCACCATGAATTGCCCCACTGCTGTGTAGCCACTGATTTCTTTTGCGTTTACACAGATTTTGACTTGTACGATTACGTTTTTGTGTCCAAATTACTCGATTACAACGTATGGCCCCCTCACCTTGTGTACTCTGTCTGTAGCATTCCTGTAGCGTTAGTGTAGTATTGGTCGTGTGTGTTCTTGTTCTCACATCAATACGTTGTATGCACTACAAGGTTCAGATCCTCCGTGTAGAGTTTTGCCATGTTGTTTGCCACGTTCCGTGTGCGTTGCGCCGTCCGTGCTCGAAATCACATTACCTGCTGCTGCATCATGGAACCAAACCCAACTCAACCGCCATTCCTGCATATGAACTGGAACGAGCACATTCTACTATCCGAGGACACTACATGGATTCATCCACCAACTACGACGTCTTTGTCCTCGCACCAGCACCACCATCTTCCCGCCTGGGTCCCTGGCTTCTGCTGTTGGCCACACCCCTTGAGACTCTGCAGCTGTGAGGACACAGCTCTTCACTGAGGGAAGGTGTGACGACACGCTACCATACCCCGACTCCAATATTCTCTCAAAAACCGGACTCCAACGGCGCAGCACTATCTCACGGACGCCAGCCACCCGCCGACCGACTTCCAGCGGCCAGGCGTCGCTTCTACCCCGCAAGCGCCGCCATGCCAAACTCCCGCCAACCGGACTGCCGCTGTGTCTTCTGATCCAGCCGCCGCGATCGCTCAAGACTCGCCTGCGGTCAAGCAAAGACGCGGAGCAAGCAGGCGGCGGCATCGGCGCCGCCACTGAAAGACCGGACCGAACACCCGCGGCAAGCGGAGACAAGCGGAGATAGCGTTCCCCCCCCCGCCCTTGCCGCACATAAATAGCGTTGCGTCCTCCCCATCGCCATTCCGTGTGTATCGTGAAGTCCTGTTGTACGTGTGTAGAAAGAAAAGTCGGAAAGTCAGAACCGCCTTCAGTACAGACAGTAAGAGAAACTGGTTAAACGTCGGGGCGAACCCAACCGCGATGAATCGACAGCAAAAACTACTTTTGGCTGGAGCAGCAGCGGCGGCGGCTCTTGTCATTGTCGTCGTTGTGGTTGTGCTAGTAGTTGGTGGACGGAAAGCGGACAGTGGTAAGTAATCGACTGAATAAATATTTTTTATTGGCAAAATGTACTGCTCGAGAGAGGGTTTATGAAACTGTATGAACAGACTCAACAAGGAGTTCAAATAATTTTAAAATTAACAAACCAAAAAGAGTGGCGACTGTGTTTGCTTGTTTTTTGTGCAACTGTAAGAAAAGTAAAATTCTATCACCAGTAAAACTCTGCTCCTTATTCTGCAGTTGGAATGCATACAATGAATGACCAATCGAGAAATTAAGACCTGTTTTCAAAACAAAAAAAGAACTAGTAATCCCACACACCCTATTTCAATCCATGAATTTATAGATGATGGTGCAACACCATCACCAAAAAGAATCTACTCCTCGGGTAAGGGCCATGTCAAGGAAAAGGTCCAGCTAGCGTGTGCTGTCACCAAAATTCGCACCACCAGTCGACTGGAGTTGGGCGACAATGTGCAATTCGCCATCAATGTCATCAAGTCAAAAAGTAGTCTAGACCAGGCTCACATCACTCTGCCGCAAACGTGGAGACCCTATTTGAACATGGAACTGCAAGTCGACGACGATGGCCTGTTCACGGAGAAGATTACCATCAAGAAGGGTTATGAGCTGGTGTGCAATGAGGGCAGAGGTATCAGGTGCAGCGTTGTCATCGAGCTGGTACTGGTGAGGCTCACAACAGTGGTGGCCATGGGCAACTCCCGGGTTGTCCAGAGCAATCTGCATGAGGAGCACTTTGATGCAGGCGACCGGTTGAAGATCACTACCAGAAATGGTGACCCTGCTTTAGTTTGAGTGGCACTAAGTCAAAGGAACATCCTTAGACACGGCTTACGTTGCAGTTGTTTGAAATGCTGGTTCCTATCGGTTGCATTTTTGTGACTTGTGTCAGTTTTTTATTACCTTTGTCAGTTACCCTGTCAACGAGAGAGTAAATCTCCACACAATGTGCGTTCAAACTTGTCTCAGGCAAACGTGTTGAACTATAGCACAAAAACATTTGTTTGAATTGGTCGACACAAGTGCAGTAAACATAAAAATTACCCATTGTCACTGTTCTCGGAATCCAAACCCGTTCCGTTCCGTTCTAGACGGGCTGGTGGCCTTGGCGGCGAATGCCATGCGCCTTGAGTTGAGCGCCAGCGATCGGGGCAATGTCCGCCTGTTCAACAGTCGGTTCGAGAGCGCCGAGTTCGCGCTGAGAAGCGATGGGGCCACGGAAAAACCGCTGAGGGTTCGGACTTTCGAGGGCGTCCGCATCGATCACGTCGTCGCTCGCCTAAGCGGGGGCGCGCTCCTGTACACGACTGCCGACAGCAGCGTCGTCGGCGTCGTCGAGCGCTGCGGCACGCTCATGTACGCTGGACAGCCGCGGGAGAAGCGCATCCAGCTCATGGAGCCCAAGAGCTGCGCCAAGGCGGCACCGTTTGTGGGGCGCGTCAGCGCCTCGGGCGAGACCAAGGACATCCAGCTGCCCCTGGCTCCTTTCCGCGACATCTACTTCAAGGACAGCCCGGTGCCGCTGACGATCAGGCTGAAGCGCGGACCGGCGCTCGCAGTCGCCAACTGGAGCGTGGACGCCGCCTGGGCGGAACGTCTGCAGCTGGGCACGGAAGTCGTCAGCGAAAGCCTCGAGCCCAACTTCCGGACCGAACTGATGTCGCTGTTCTACACTTTCCACTGCCCCGATGGCCTGGTGTGCAGAAACGAACTCGCGGTTCAAGCGCCCGAAATCAAGGATGTCGTCGTCAACGGAGGCAATCTCTTTGGCGAGGGCGAGTTGCGGGGTAGACGAGTCAGGTTCCACATGGAACAAGGTGAGGTTTTCCTATGTGAAAAAGTGCGATGCGCAGACCACCTCATTGAATGAGCGCAACATTCCATAGCCTTAACTTATGAGACGAAGTGTTGTTGTTGCAATAAGTTCAATGCTATAGGAGGCCGTCAATGGCCCAGACAGCATACCCATCTCCATGACGCCATAGACATTCGGGAGATCCATTCATCCATCCATCCATCAGCAATCTAGGCCAGCGACAGCTCAAAAAATCCATTGACCTGTAAACCCGCACTTGTGGATCTATCGAGAATCGAACCCCGAAGCGTGCGCGCAAGAGGCCGATTCTTTACCACTAGGCCAGCTGTCTTCCATGTTGGGGTGTAGGTACCTCTACTGCACCTACGCTATTTCAAACCCGTTCAGCATTGCACCGTGGTCCCCCGTCGACGCTAGACGTCTCAATCAAGACGGAACAGATACGGGTCGAGGTCGTGGGCAATATCGCCGCCAAGCTGCGCGGAAGAAGCGGTTGGTTGGACCTCTTAAACGAAGGATACGCCAAGGCGAATGCGGTCGATGCGCGCGCCCTAAGCGTCCAAGAGGCGTACGTAAAGACCACCCACGGCGACGTCCACGTCAGGGTCAACGTCACGGGCAAGCTGGAGGGCAAGATCTATGGCGATGGCGACATATACTATTACGGCGGAAAACCGGCATCGTATAGCGTGGTGCAATTCGACGGAGCCAAAGGGAAAGGAATTCCAGGAGCGTGATATCAAGGGCACCAAAAAGTTTGGAATTACGTCCAGTGCTTTTTAACCATGCTTGCGTCTGTGGCAATCCTACGCAACACAACTGTTCTGTTGCTCGAACTCTGGGCGCATCTCAAAAGCATGTCCACACACACCATCATCAATAAAGGTGATATCGTGCACAGTTACAATCGATCGATAAAACCCAGCCATATGTAGTGGACAACGAGACGTTATTCCGGTGCCTCTCTTGTCACTCCCCGCGAGCGAAGAGTACGGCGTGAGGGTTCTCGGCGAAGAGTCCTCTAAAATTAAGGGCGCTGACAATAGCCACTGTGTTGTACCAAAACATTAACCACAAAGCCTAGGCACAAACCAGTCCAAGGCCTGAAAAACCAGAGAGAAAAGCGCCGAACTCACTGGCTGCAGTCGAAGACGTAGAGCCGGTTCGCCTCCGGGTCGAGGACGTTGAGCTTGTCCACCTGCCAGACGAGGTCGTCCGCTGGAGTGTAGAGACCCATCTCGACGCGCTCGATCTCGCCCACCGACACCGCCTCCAGCTCGAAGGTGTCCGTCTGGGGAAGGGCGCAATGTCTCATGGAACGCACGCACACGCACGCACGCACCGGCACGCACGCACGCACGCACCGGCACGCACACACCGGCACGCACGCACGCACGCACCGGCACGCACGCACGCACGAGCGCACGCACACAGGCCCGCACACACGCACGCACGCGCGCCAAGCGCGCACGCACGCACGCACGCACGCACGCACGCACACCCGCGCGCACGCACGCACGCACGCACGCACGCACGCACGCACGCACGCACGCACCCACGCACGCACGCACGCACGCACGCACGCACGCACACGCACCGACACGCACGCACCGCGCCGCCGCGACGCACGCACGCAAGCACGCGCGCACGCACGCACGCACGCACGCACGCACGCACAAAAACAAGCAGTGCACACGCACACTGCCGGGCTTGAATGCGGTGCCGGTGGAGTCGGAGGCGTCCTTGAGCCGTCGCTTGCCCACGTCGCCTCTCGAGCCGAACACGTTGACATAGACGTCGAAGTCGGTCTCGGCCGAGTGCTCGTTCGTGAACACCGTCACTTGGTACGCGATCACTGCAGACGGAAGAAACATTCTTGGTTAGCCAACCCAACATTGCAAAAAAAAAAAACACTGGAGTACAACACAAGGTTCGATTCTTGATGGAGCCACTAGATCGAGGACTTCCCTTTCGATGGACTTTCTCGTGCCATCGCTGCCCTAGATTACTGATGGCGTTCTTGGGCTACATTGTATTCATGCGGCTCTAGACGTGAAGGCGTCATGGAGATGGGCATGCTATTGCTACTGCATATAGGTATATGTGGGCCATTGACGGCCTGCTCCTACAAGCAACAACAACAACAACAACAACAACAACAACAACAACAACAACAACAACAACAACAACAACAACAACAACAACGATAGTGCTCTGCACTGCATACAGGGAAGTGGCGGCACGTCGGGCCAGACGGCGGGCAGCTCGACAACTGTGTCGTTTTCGATCCACATTTCGATCGGGAACCGCAGCTCGTGACCCATGTCGGCGTTCTTGAGCTTTAGCTGCAAGAAATCCGTTCGTTCACACCACCGTTTAGCGTCAATTGCTTCTGTCAGTATCCTCGCGTAACGAACTATTCAAACTTTCCACGTACAGTAGTAGTAGTACATAGTAGTAGTACCTTCTTGAGATACCAGGACCGTTCCTCCGCTCCTTCTTCTAGGCCTTCCGCTGATTCGAGTCGAACTTTGTAGAGTCGGCCCAAGTTGGCGGTGCGCAGTTCGAATTCCGTCGTCGAAGTGCTCGACTTGTCGGCGGTTTGCTCTTCGTCCTCGGCTGGTGTCGGTGGGTCGTCGTCCTCGTGCTTGTGCAGGTAGAGAGGACTCGTCGAGTCCTGGTCACCATATAGGGTCAGCCTAGCTGCTGCGGCCGTAGAGTGTCGACGCCCCAGACGGTCCTTGGTCGTGAGGTAGACGAACCAGTGCTGGGCAGCGTCCTCGGCCCCGGCTGCAGGCGGAGCCAGCGCCGTCGGCAGGCCCACCATCTCTAAAACCGGTTTGTAAACCAGTATTGCCCGGTCATGCGGAAGGGAGCTGGTGTTGTGGCGTAGTCCGCAAGGCGTTGGATTCCTTACCGCGTTGGATTCCTTACCGCGGGGGTTCGATTCCTTGCTGGGCGAAAACCACGGCACCCCCCTTGGGCAAGGGGTTTAAACCACAGCTCCGGTTTCTGGCTGTACCGTGGCTTCGGCCAAAAATCAGTGCCAGGTGGGGGCCCACCTTGCCTCGCAGCAGAACAACGCCCACTGTTATGTATGCGGCGCCGCCCTGTGATCTGGTGATTCAGTTAACGGCCATTGTGCTGTGTCAGGTGGTTGTCGTCAAAAAAATAGTTTTTTTTTTAAAAGAAGACCGACGCTGCAGCGGCAACTCCTTGACGACGACCGAGGAGGACTTGGTCTCGACTCGAGCCTGGATCCTGCCGCCGCCGAACTCGTAGCTGTAGGGCGCGTGCGCGCCCTCGCGAATCGACGCCGAGATCACGGCCCACTGACCGCCTGAAGTTTGGAAATTTGAAATTTGAGAAGTATATTTTTTTAAAAAAAGTGATTTTTCAGACCCGCCGAGAGCTGCAACAGTCGCTTGTTGTAGACGTCCTGCAGCACGGAGAAACCGTCGGCCAGGGCTTCGCCTAAGGGTTTTATTTATGATAAATTTGAAAATAATCATAATAATTTAGAACAATAAAAGTTGAGTTTTCAACGTTTCAAGAAATCGCTACAACGCATGCAGAATTCAGTGGAACTCACCGAATTCGTCTACGGGGAATGACACGTAAATCGCTCTGAGCCGTCCAAGAGAGACCGCCTCGAGTGTGAAAGGCAGATCCGTCCTCTCTGAGGATTGGGGCACCAAAAGTGGGAGCCAGCCGCTCTCGGAATACTCTCCAACCAACTGTATTTCCATAACCGCCCGACCGCTGTTGACCGTCAAAGGTAGACCCTCCACCGTCAACAAGCCCGTATACTCGACGACTAAAACGCTGGTGCCTGCGTGCGTGCGTGCGTGCGTGCGTGAGTGAGTGAGTGCGTGCGTGCGTGCGTGATCTCACTACTTGGCATTGGCTCCAATTCATTGTGAAAGACTGGCAGCTCTCGGAACGGCTGTACCGCCTTTAGGTCCGAGTCCGAATCCGGCCAGCCCAGTGTCTTGCCGCAGAGCAAGGTGACGGAATCGTGGGTGTCCCGATCTCTAATCTCCAGCTGATCGATTCTCACTGCAGAATCCACCTCTTCTCCAGCGGGTAGCGCCAATCGCAGCTTGTGCACCGCGCCCAGCTCGTCGAAGTTGATCTTTAACTGCGCGCTAGCCAGTTTCGGCATTGCGAGCCCCGCACGCAAACCCTCCGCCAGAGAATCCCCAGACGTGTACCAAGAATTTTTTGGGGGTGGGGGCTCTATAGAGATGATTTACGGTGGATTTTATGCACAGAACGTCACTGACTTGAAATTCGCCATTTTCTGAGTCGAGCGTGGCGAGCGAGATGGGCTCGCTTTTGCCCTGAGAGCCGTAGCCAACGATCGACAGGCGATTCGCCGCGTCCCCGTCCGCCGACAGTTTGACGTGCCACCGTCCTCCTAAAAGTGTTGGGGTAAAGGCTGATTCAGAATTCTCGGTTTCGCATCGGTCTCGGTCTCGGTCTTCCCATGCCAGACAGCGAAGACCGAGACCGATGGGAAGACCGTTAATTGGAAATCAGCTTTTAAATGGAGACATCGCGTCATCGGTTGTTTGGACCACCACACATACTTACTGGAAATCTTTCCTTCCTCCTCGTCCGTCTCGTCGCCTCCCTCCCTCTCTTCCTCATCGGCTAGGCCGGCGACTTTCAGAGAGTAGAAACCGGCGCAGGGCAACAGTCGCGACAGCTGGCCGTCCACCTGTTTGTCGCGTTCGTATGTGCGTGCGCTCGTGCGTGCGTGCGTGCGTGCGTGCGTGCGTGCGTGCGTGCGTGCGTGCGTGCGTGCGTGCGTGCGTGCGTGCGTGCGTGCGTGCGTGCGTGCGTGCGTGCGTGCGTGCGTGCGTGCGTGCGTGCGTGCGACGCAGAAACCTGGCCATCGTCAAACCACATGGAGCAGAAGAACACGAACTGGCGGCAGTTCTTCGAAAACTCCGACACGAGCACGCGGTCCACGAACACGCCAGCTCCTGGACTGACAAATTTGTGCGCAAAATTCAAATTTCGCGCCTACCGTAGCCCTTCTCCATGTGACCCAGCTCGATGCTGCTAATGACCCCCAGACTGCCCGTCTCGATCTCAAACGTATCCATCTGAAATCCTTTCCTGCAGGCTGTACACGCACGCACGCACGCACGCAGGCAGGCACGCACGCAAGCACGCACGCACGCACGCACGCATGCACGCACGCACGCAGGCAGGCACGCACGCACGCACGCACGCAGGCACGCACGCACGCACGCGCACGGACGCACGCACGCACCTGTTTCTGCGAGAACTTGGGATCCGAGTGGGACTGCCTCAGCCAGTGCTTCTCCCGCTGGCCGCTCTCGCAGTGGAACACGACGAAGAGGTCCGCGTCCGTGTCGGCCGACCACCGATTGCCGGTGAAAATCGTCACCGCGTAGAGCACAGCTAAACATTTTTTTAATAGTTTTTTTTTCTGTAGACATCTGTGAATCAGCGCGCAAGAAAACAGGCGAAACAGGCGAAAGATTGGTGCTCAACGAGCAACAGTTGCAGTGGTGCTATTTCGGTGCGTTTACTTTGGTCTTGCTGCCGTTGTTTTCTCCGCTTTTTCTTGGCAGCGCCCAAAGATGCGGCCTTGGCCGCCCTCTGTAGCGTTTCGTCTGTAAGTGCACATACGTACCCGAAAAAAATTGGAAGATAATTTCCATGCGTCACAAGCGTAATTTTAATTGTAAACCCCAAGCGTCCAAGCCGACGTGAGTCAATGCATTCGCGAGCGACGAGAAAAAAAATGGAGTCCCAAGGCTCTTTCTTCCCCAGGCGCCATGCAACGAAACAAATGCAAACCCGTTTCAAAAAAACAAATAAGGAACAAATAATCAAGCAAATACAAACAGGTTTGCGCGCCCGCTTTGAGCTTTTTTCTCGTGACGTAGCCTCGATAGGCGGCCTGAATTTGAACCGCGGCCGCCGCTTGCTCATCTTCCGGTAACTTGAGACTTTTTCTCTTGGGTTGCGCGTTGGGGCCCAAAGATTTGCGCGTCAGGAAGCCGCGAGCCTGTTTTTGGATTTTGATCGCCGCCAAGTGCTCCTCTGAAACCGAAATATTTTGAAGAAAGAGAGTAAATAAATGTTTAGCATTCCAGCTTTTCGGGTATTCCATATGTCAGCTTCAGTGTGGCTTTTTTAGATTATTCCCCACCTTTTAGACGTTTCCGCGCCAAGTGCCCTCTTATGCCTGCCTGAATTTTCGCGGCTGCCTCAATCTCACTCTCGGTGTAGAGCTTCTTTTCTAAAACCTCATCATGCCGTAAACAATTTTGATTTGCAAGTTGATTTGTTCGTGCTTGTACTTCTTACCAGCGGCAACGCGTTTACGAATTCTTTGCGCCTTTTTGTTGCTGCCAGGCGAGACCACCTTGGTGTTATGACGGCGCCTAAATTGTTCCGGTGTTTTTCATTTACCGTAAATCCTCCAATAAAAGCCCCCTCCAATAGTGCCCCCGGGGGCAAGTCGATTTTAAATTCGCGCCAAAATCAAATTTTGAATGCTACCCAGTTGCATTAAAAGTGCACGCATGGTGTGTAATCATGTGTGCAATACACGTATTTTAATTAAACTTTTAAATTCCGGCTGCCTGTATGCATTTTAGGCATATTAATGTCAAATTTTGCTGCAAAATTGCGCAAAAATCTGACGAAATTAATAGTGCTCCCCTCTCGAGAGACATTGAAGCAATAGTGCCCTGGGGGCACTATTGGAGGATTTACGGTATTCGTTACTGATTGCTTTATCGAAATACCTTCTATCAGCTGAAGTCTCTTGAGGAACTGTGGAGCGTTGCTTGGCTAAGAAATCCGATTTTGGAACGACACTTTGAGCAACGGTCGCAGCCGCGAATTTCAACTTTCTAAGGTGGTCGAAATTTGACGGCTTGTCAATTTTTATTGGTCTCCTTGAGGACGCGTTGATTGGAGGTAGAGAGTTGGAATCAGTGTTGACTTTGCCTGGGATTGGAAAGCGTATGGCCTAGTGGAGAAGAATCAGTCTCTTGCGCGCAAGGTCCTGGGTTCGATTCTGGATGGACCCACTAGACCGAGGACTTCCCTTTCGATGGATTTTCTCTTGCCATCGCTGCCCTAGATTATAGATGGCGTTCTTCCGAAGGTCTTTGGCTAATTGCGCGGCTCTAGACAGGAAGGTGTCATGGATAGGGGTACATATAGGTATGCTATATATGGGCCATTGACGGCCTCCTAGCGTTGCCCCTAATCCAACACCAACAACATTGCCTGGGTTTTTTTTTTAATTTACATGCGCTGTGTTGTACTATGCAAACTGCGAATTACCCAAAAGCTCACTTTTCTGCAAATGCAGCTTTCGCTGCAGAAACTCCTTGTTCCTCTGCTCGTAATTGGCAATGGGTGGCAATTTGGTGTGTTGTCGCGAGTCGGCCACGGCCGGGTGCTCGTGCTTCTGACAGGCCAGAAACTGCGCGTCTCCCCGCTGCATCAATTCGTCCATCGTCAGCACCTGGAGTTGTGCCTCTGTGGAATGCAGAAAATTCTAATCCACAACTGCAGTGTCTACCCGCTTCCCCTGGAAGGTGAAGATCTTGTAGATGGGCTGTTGGAGACCCTCGCTGACCTCGGACAGCAGGCTGACCATTGGTGGTAGGCGACCGGGTCTGAGCAGGGCTCGGTACACGATCGTGGGCTTGCCGTTGAGCACGAAGAGTATCTGAACTGCCCCCACTTGCAGTTTTGAGTTTGGGTGTTGTGCAGTTGCCAACTGCTCAGTATGCGCAGAGATTGATTTTCATTGTGCATGTGGTACCCATTAAACCATGTAAACTATTTAAAGGGGGGGGCTCTAGTTTCCAAAATTTTTGAGATAATGATATGGTCAGCTGCGGGACACCCCTGGGAGTCACGTCCCGTTCTTACTTTTCCAACTTAATTCTAAGTTTTTCGAGATATTTCCACTTAAACCTCCGAAATTTAAAATCGAAGAGTACCGTAATCTTATCGGCTTGCTTAGCTTGCTCATGGCGTGTTTTTACTGTTTCGTACAACACGCTGCACCAAAATGGCGTCGGAAACGCCGAAGGTGGATAATTTTGCTTTATTTTAGTGTGTTTGCGTTCGCGCTCCCATGTCACGCCGTCTTTTGTCCCAGTCGCGCAGTTTTTTGACCGTAGAAAGCTGTTGGAGAGACGAATATTGTCGTTCTTTTTTCAACTGGAATAGAAGAACGAAAAATTGGACCCATCAACGGCTGATGGCTTGCGCGATGGCGAATGTGGAAGACGAAGAACCTGTCGATTCCAACAGCGAGCCCGAATCGGACGTTCAGCAAGATGAGGGCGACGAGCCTGCCGATTTTGGGCAAAATATTCGCCCCTATCAGTATGAGCCATATGCTGAGGCGCTGCAGCTGCATCACCCCCGCGCCAGCGCGTCCAGCCGAAACAGGTTTGCTCTTGCAATTGTAATTGAATTTACATTTTACGTTTACGTATTTTTACCCAATTTCTTCACGATTGAGAGAGGGTTTCCCGCAAATTATTCGGGATTGCAATGTCCAGAGGAGGGGTTTGCTCCCACAAAAGAGCGCGACGGACGGCTATAGCCACCCCCCCCCCCCTGAGCCCACCGATCCGATGCAATACTGGTGCTTGTGGTCTGCGTCTTGTTCAAGAGGAGGTTGGGAGTGGGGGCGAGGCGGAGGGTCACTTTCATTCTGGGCTCCCAGACAGGCCGCAACTGGCAAGGTTGGACAGAAGAGGTTCCCAGGCACCTTCATGTATACCGCTGTCTACCCCCCCCCCCCCCCTCTGGATTGCACGTCAAGTTTCGCGTCCGCGTCCCACTGTTTGCCGGTTGCGATGGCCGTTTTTGCGTTCTAGAAACAACGTCCTCAACGTTGAACTGTCAGAAGATCGGCTGAAAGGCAGCGAGTCGTTTTGCACGTGTGGTCACTGCAAGGTCACTGGCAACATTGATGGATGGGACTGTTCTATGAAGTCAGCCCGTGAGTGCTTCTGCTGCTGCGAAGTTCTCGACGAAAAATTCAAAGGGCGACCGGCTACGCGGCTGAGAAAGAAATTGGAATTGGCGGCCAAACCATATCTGTGCAATTGGGTTCGAGTCCAGGAGGGGTGTGTAATTCGCTCAAGTTGGCAGTCTCCAAAGCATAAGCCAATTGCTACTCAGTCGAAACTCAATGCAAAACCGATTGTTATGCAATGAGAAAGGAAAACTCAAAACCTAAGGGCGTTGGGGAAGGCATTCTGGCATAGATGCCCATGGTAGTTGGGCCAATTGGGGGGGGGGGGGGTTGGGACAAGGGAGTATGCTCGAAGGGAGGAGCGTAGGTTTTCGGTTGGATTCTGATACGTTGCAATGGCACCTAGAAATAGGTACTGTTTTGCCTAAAATGGACTTAGAAATGGCTCGAAATGCGGTATGGAATGGAAGCCATATCTGGAAATCCGGAAATTATTGAAATTCGGGAAACACAGGGTGGTCATAATCCCAGGTCGTTTGGATAGGCTGTGCCAAGGGAGGGGGTAGGGTCATTCCCCCCCCCCCCACCATATTCAGATGCAGATATGAGCCGAACGAAGCGTGCCAAAACCAAGAACATGTGCGTCACGAACCACAAGAGCTTTGCTTCAGTCTGTCTGGAAAAGGAGGTGCGTCGTGCGTGTGAGAATTGTTTTAAATTGAAAAATGAGTGAGATTTGCAGGTGTTGGAAACCGTAGCAAGGGTTCTGGCGGGTGAGCAAGGCAATGACCCACCTTTCGACTTGGATAATCGGTAAATGAGACAGTCACCTAATTCCCTGTCGTTTCTGAGCTGCTGACATTTCCATTCATACCTGTTCGGGGGGGGTGGGGGGGGCTTTGGCGGCCCCCACTAGTTTTCCAACACCCACCCAACTACTCCCGCCCCCAGAATTTTCCCAAGGGATTTTCACTCTGTCTAAAACGATAAAAGTGAGTAAATGCTGGTGATTTTCTCTGCTTTTCAGTGTTATATCGCTAAATAGCTAAATAACACTCTTGAGACCCTATTTATACCCAGTTTTGACCAAAAATATAAGTATAAGTCAAAAAATGGTCAGCTACCCCCCCCCCACTTTTTGCTCCAGAGACCCCCCCCCCCCCGCCACCCACCCAAAATCGGCCAGCTACCCCCTCCCACTCTTCCAGACCTGGTTACACGTTTGATTCCATTTGCAGGCAACTGCGACATCACGCTTACAGGGCGTTCGTCTACTGGGTCTATGGAAAGCAGGGTGCTGGAAAGAGGCTCGAATGCCCAGCCTGCGTTGTCTCTCGAATTCGTGCAACGTTTCCAGGACAAGCAGGCGAACCGTCAGCTGTAGGCTTCATCACTGGTGACATTGGCAGTAGTCATGATAGCGACAGCGATTTCTAATGCATGCATGCAGTCACGCGTCTACGCCGCTAGGTGTCCTAGTCATGGAAAAAAAATGCACTACAACAACAGTACTACGTATTGTCGCTTTTCCTGCTCTTGTGCTTCGTCGGCGATGGTGAGCCCAGGAGGGAGGAGACGACGTTGACGGCAGCCGGGACGCCTGACGCCTTCTTCAGGAGATCCATCCTCCTCTTGAACCGCTGCCTCGCCTCTTCCATCGTCGGCTTGGCCGTGCTCGTTGAGCTTGACGCAGTCGCGACATCCGAACCTGGCACGTCCAGAACTGCCCTCATTTGCTGGCCTTGGTCAGCCATGGTCGATGCCAGCCGCAAGCAGTTTGAAACTAGAGCGGACCGCCACTCGTAATCTTTTCTTTCTTTTATGGCTAGAAATTTGTATGAGGAAGTGGCCTTGGAGTACTGTAGCTTCAACAATGCCTCCCCATCCGCGTTCAGAGCGACAGGACGGTCGACAGAGCTGTTGTGATCAATTGCGGCCAGTTGGGCCCGCATTTCCATGGACTGACGCTGAAGCGCAATCTAACGTGACCATGCAAACAGAACACTCAACGTGACGCTTTAGGCTATATACTTACTGGAAATGCCAATCTCTTGGGGCAGTAAAGTATGTGTAGAGAGTTGTAGTTTTCGACCACTGCAGTCCGCAAAAATTTCGTACAGAACTGCAGGTTGTGCAATAGCAGTGGGTTATTGAGAACTTTCAACAGGCGTTTGAACTCAGCTCCCGACTCCTGCAATGTACGTATTCACATCAGAGTAAATGAACTAAAGAAAACCCATCTAACTGTACATACTTCAAACCAAGCCTTTTGTCGCTCTCGTCCTTCAAGCGGTTCGTGAAGGCAGTTGTGGTGCTTGTTGACGATGTGCTCCTAAACGTGCCAAACTGTGTGCTTGCTTGGACAGTTCAGAGTGAGGGTAATGCGCGCATTACTTGGGAGACCCCCCCCCCCACCCACCCACCATTCATGTATATGGTAAATGTAATGGAGTCAGGCCAAGTGGGGAGGGGGGATGACATACCTGTAACTGGGGGGTTTGGGGGGGTGCCCTCCCCCACTATTTTTTCAACCACCCCCCAGTCCCCCCCAGAATTTTCCCAAGTTATACCCATTTTAGACCAAAAAGTACCATTATAACTCAAACAATGGCCAGCTACCCCCCCCCTCTCCACCACTTTTTGCTCCACACCCCCCCCCCCCAGAATTCGGCCATTTACCCCCCCCCCCCCCCCACACTCTTCCAGACCCGGTTACAGGTAGGGGGGGGGGGGGGGGGGGGGGGGTGGGTTTGTGGTTTGTGTTTCGGGGGGTGTGGGGGGAGGGGTGGGGGGGGGGGGGTGCGGGGGGGTGGGGGGGGGGGGCGGGGGGGGGGGCGGGGGGGGGGGGGTGGGGGGGGGGGGGCGTGGGGGGGGTGGGGTGAGGGGGGGGGCGGGGGCGGGGGGGGGGGTGGTTGGGGGGGGGGGGGGGGGGGGGGGGGGGGGGGGGGGGGGGGGGGGGGGTGGGGGGGGGGGGGGTGGGGGTGGGTGATAGTTTGGTTTGTCTTCTATTCCAGTTGAAAAAAGAACGACAATATTCGTCTCTCCAACAGCTTTCTACGTTCAAAAAACTGCGCGACTGGGACAAAAGACGGCGTGACATGGGAGCGCGAACGCAAACACACTAAAATAAAGCAAAATTATCCACCTTCGGCGTTTCCGACGCCATTTTGGTGCTGCGTGTTGTACGAAACAGTAAAAACACGCCATGAGCAAGCTAAGCAAGCCGATAAGATTACGGTACTCTTCGATTTTAAATTTCGGAGGTTTAAGTGGAAATATCTCGAAAAACTTAGAATTAAGTTGGAAAAGTAAGAATGGGACGTGACTCCCAGGGGTGTCCCGCAGCTGACCATATCATTATCTCAAAAATTTTGGAAACTAGAGCCCCCCCCCCCCCTTTAAACTAACCTATTTTATTTGGCGCAATCTCAAGACACCATGTAGGCGTAGACAATGTCAAACATTGGGGAATGACCAAGCGCGAGTATCACAACAGTGGCATTCTTTTCCTGTGAGGGAAGGTGGGCCACCCAGCTGATACAGATTTCGGCATGAAGCCACAGAGCCGCCCTTACACATGGGGGGAATGAGAGCATTCATCCTTCACCCCAAGGGGACTAGTAGTAACTCAGTGTGCCTCGGTGGAAGGGAGTCGAACACTCGACCACGAGCGCGCCGAGCACGACGCCTTACCACTGAGCTACTCGCTCCCAGCTAGTGGGCAATCAAACGGGCCACGTATACTTCACCTGCTTGGCCGTGGCCGCCCCATTGACGAGCTGGTGCAGCCTGGTGGTGCTGGGCTCGCGGCTGTTGCTCTTGGTGGAGCTGGCGCTCTCGAACTGGTCCAGTAGACGGCGCTGGCGCTGCAGTCGCTCGAGCGCGTTGCGTCGCATGCGCTCGAGGTTCCGCTCGATGTCGCCCATCGCCAGCTTGCGGCCCCACCGAGTCGACGAACACACGTACCTGGCGAACACGACGCACTGAGTGTACTGTACCGCGCGAGTTTAAACACGGCCAACGGCTGTTGATGAGTCAAATTGGGAATCCACCACGACGACTACGCGTGGGGGGGGGGGGGGGGGGGGGGGGGGGGGCTCTTCCCCCCCCCCCCTGTGGGTGGTGTGTTGGTTGGCTGTTTTGGTTTGTGGTTGTTTTTTCCCCTCCCCTCCTCCCCCCCCCCCCCCCCCTCCCCTCCCCTTTCTTTTGTGGACTGCCCTCTTTGTCGTTGTTTTTGCATTAAGGGCATCAAAGGCATTTTTGCATTAATATTAATGGAAAGAAAGAATGATCGCCTTTTTGCAACGCTGAGGCCGTCATTGGCCAATATGACCCATCTCCATGACTCCTTCCTGTCTAGAGCCTGAGAATTAGCCATAGACATTGCGGAATAACGCCATCTGTAATCTAGGGCAGCGACGGCACGAGAAAATCTTGAGAGGGAAGCCCTCGATCTAGTGGCTCCATCAAGAACCGAACCCAGGACGGTGCGCGCAAGAGGCCGATTCTCTACCACTAGGTAAGGTTCATTTACAGTCAAGTTCGGACATTCCGAGATTTTTTTAAATTAAATTCAGCTTACTTTCCGAGGTGTCTGAGCTGACCAACGTCCCTGATGGGCGTCCTTCCCGAGGGCGTGAGGAGCCGTCGGACTCCGAACGGCATGGACATGCGGTTGTTGAGCTCGTCCATGAGCGAGTCCATGTTCTTGTACTTGGCCTTGGACACGGGCAGTCGCACGCCCTGCAATTTGACATCAAAAACTTGTGTTGAATTTTTTTTTTAAATTATGATTTTTTTACTGGAATGGGGGGGGGCCCGAATTGCTACACGTACAATACCTTATTGAACAATTCCTCCAAATCCTCCAAAGACCCCCCCCCCCTCCAGTTAACGCCCAGGGTAGAGGGTGGGTTGAAAAAAATTAACGCATAGGGCGTTCATTGGGGGACTTGCGGTAATTACTACTAAATCGCACTGGGTAAAACTGTCCTTGGCTTTTGGGTATTTGACGCTGTTTTGGTACCTATTCGACACTTGGCAAACGGCGAAAGTTGAATAGGCACTCATCGGTGGAAAGTTCATCAAATCAAATGCGCTCTCCTCCGTCAACAACGTATAATCCGACAAGTTCAAGTCTCTATGTTTGGCACTGCACGAATACTGTAATTGTAAGCTTTAGTTCATTTTGGAAAACATTTTTTTCAATATTCTCTCAGTCGATACCGTAAAATAGTCGTCGTCCTCCTTGTAGAAAAAGATTGTCTTGGCCGAGTAGGGGCGCGAGAAGGTCCGGTGGGTGTACTCGTACGTCTTGATCATGCCGTTGATGGGCTGCGGCAGGTTGGGCGTCTCCGCTGACGACATCTTGTGGTGGGCAATCGTCTATCAGGTTCTTTCAATACTAGCCGGTCCTTTGCGCATCCTCAGACACTTGCGAGCGTGTCGTTCCTCTTGGCAACAGTTTTATGGAGAAATTGCGAAAGGCCAAACGCGTTACTATGGCAGCAGCCCCTGGCTAGAGTCGAGAATGGATGGAGAAGATGACTTTGCAGAGCCGAGCAAGAAGCTGTGCGCATGTACATGTACGTATGGGCTGGTTCGTTAGCTGCGTTCGTTAGCCGAGGCGTATCGCTGAGCCGCCAGAGCGAGTTAATTGAACGGCCACCCGTTTCCATGACCACCGAAGAACGGGAGAAGCCTGCGTCCATCATTCCCCGCCGGCGGCTCGGCTCGGCTATGCAGAAATAAGCGAGCTACTTCCGAAGTTCCGTCCGCAAGGACTACATATGGCCACATTTAGTCGTAATCGTAACCAAGCGCATGCGACACGCCTACTAGTGGTGTTTGAGCGGTTGGCACAAGCAGCGGGCATCGGTCGAGCGGATGAGAATAGAGGTGTACCGTAAATCCTGCAATAGTGCCCCCCGGGGCACTATTATTTTAACCTCTCCTTACCCGGAAGCACTATTGGAAGGGGGGGGGGCAATCATTATTGGAGGGGGCTCTATACTTTCAACCTAAAAATTTTGAATGGCAATGCTAATTTCGTTGTCAAAATTGCCCATTTTTTGTGATTTCGTTCACTTCTTCCCCATTTAATGGTTGATTTACTGTTAATTAGTTGCTAAACGTACTAGTATTGGTTAGTAGTACACTGTACACTACACGTGATCAATACGTACCTACCACTTTATTTTTGCCCATAGAAGCCACATGGCATAACATACCCCTTACTCCGGGGGCACTATTGGAGGGGGGCCCTATTGGAGGGGGGCCCTATTGGAAGGGGGTATATTGGAGCATTTACGGTAGTCGGAATCGTAACCATACGACTACTACTAGTGGTGTTTGAGCGATTTCTTCAAGCTACGGGAATCGGTCCAGCGGATGAGAATAGGGGAATATTCTGTGCTCAACGCGCTCGAGGAAGTGCGTTCCGTAAACCCAGTAATTAGCCCCCGATGGCTAGATGTCTCATGCGAGCCGTAGGAGAGGGTGCAAATGTAGAAAAGGTGTAAATATGTAAAATAATATAAATGTCTAGAAACTGGAAGTTGCTAATAAACTGGATGGGTCGATGTGTGGGGAGCTTTGTTGGCGCACAGTGCGTGGAGGCGATGTTTAAGGGCAAAAGACGCTGTGCACACACGTCGGTATACACTCTACTCTAATACACGCACAATTGAAGAATTTTCGGTTGTTGCGTTTGCGTTCAAGTCAATGTGCACAGTGTTTGGTCGCAACGTTCAAGTGGTGACAAGAACCAACCAAGTAGGCTATGCGATCCTCTTGCCCATGTACTAACGGAGACGGATTAGGAAACGTTGAATTCTGTGTGTATGTGTATGTGTATGTGTGTGTGTGTGTGTGTGTGTGTGCGTGCGCGTGTGCGTGTGTGTGTGTGTGTGTGCGTGGGTGCGTGCGTGCGTGTGCGTGCGTGTGTGTGTGTGTGTGTGTGTGTGTGTGTGTGTGTGTGTGTGAGTCTGTGTGTGTGTGAGGATCTACCTATACCACGATCAGATGACTAATTGTGTCTTTTCAGTGGATCTCCGTCTCTTTGCGCTCTCGCGCCGTTCATTTCAGGAGTTTAGATGGCGCCCCAGAAGCTGCCGAAGTTACTCGGTCCACACCCGCTGGCGATCACCGCCGCCTGCTTCTGTGCGCCTCCCTTCATTCTTTCTCTGAACGCGCAGCAATGGCCGTGTCATTGGCTTGCAGTCTTTCTGCTGGTATTAACAGCTTTGAGTGTTGGAGAATGGTTTCTCTGCGCTGAACACACTGTACTTGCTGTATGGGAGAGCGAGTGGCTGAGTGGTAGGGCGTCGAATCGACGCACTTGTTCAACTTCCGCCGGGGTTCAACTCCCACCCCATCAATCCCCCCCCCCGCGCACGCTCTGACCAGTTTAACAGGTATGGTCCAAACAGGCACTTCCAGAAAAACAACGCGGGCTATGGTGATTTCGAGAAGTGTCCTCTTCCGAAGAAAAATGTACATACCTATCGATATACCTAATGGGCGGACTGCTTGCGAACTGTAACAGTCAGTGGCGTAGCCACTAGCCAGGGAGGGGCGGCGGTGGAAATCGCCCCCTCCTTTTGGTTTCCCAACCCAACTAGGTATTTGGCATTCTTTTTGACTTTGAGCCAATGATTATCCAGGTAATTAGGAGCGTGCGTCCATTTTTGCGGATGATCCGTTTGTAAGGCGGGTTTATTTATGTTCCCAAAATCTTGATAGATGTAGTGAAAAGTAGCAATAGAGAGTTGTGAGAGAACGAGGAGTGATTAAATTGGTGAGAATGTCGGAGCAATAACCCTGCGAAAACGCGAAAAGTATGCAGCGGCAGGAATCGAACCTGCGACCCTCATAGAGGGTGCCTGGCTTGCCGGGCCAGCGCCTTAACCAACTCAGCCACACTGCTGCGAGTTCGCAATCGGGAATTGCTCCTTATATAGGGAGGTCCTCGTTAGAAGCGTGTTCCTGCACGCTTTTTTTAGCCCCAAACAGGCGGCTATGATTGCTGTGGTCGCGAATCTGCAGACCTAGCAGCGGTAATTACAATGAGAGGTGTTGAGTCTCAAGCTCCCTAGCCTTGAGAAATGTGTAATAGAGAGTTGTGAGAGAACGAGCAGTGATTGTAATTGTAGGAGGATTGTAATTACCGCTGCTAGGTCTGCAGATTCGCGACCACAGCAATCATAGCCGCCTGTTTGGGGCTAAAAAAAGCGTGCAGGAACACGCTTCTAACGAGGACCTCCCTATATAAGGAGCAATTCCCGATTGCGAACTCGCAGCAGTGTGGCTGAGTTGGTTAAGGCGCTGGCCCGGCAAGCCAGGCACCCTCTATGAGGGTCGCAGGTTCGATTCCTGCCGCTGCATACTTTTCGCGTTTTCGCAGGGTTATTGCTCCGACATTCTCACGAAAAGTAGCAATTTTTGCAATACAACAAGACTTCGCACCCTCCTTTTGGATTTCGCCCCCTCCGTCAGAAAATCCTGGCTACGCTACTGGTAACAGTCAACTCATCGCAACAACTGACTTCGATGAAAAGACGGGTCGAGCGAGAACTTGAAAGGAGCGACGAGATTTCTTGAGGGGAACTGTCGACAATGGCGTCGAAAGGCAAGCGCGCCACTTTTGAAGGAGCGCCGTCGACAAGTCGCAGCGGCGCAACAACAAGTACCCACTGTCAAGGTCGACCGACTGCGAGCGAGCGCGCTCAATGCGATTTCGGGGCCATTCCATTTGCTACTGGCCACTTTTATCGTCGACTAACGTCCCGTTCCACTCTTCTGGCAAGTGCCGTCGGCGCGCCCACTGCCAACTCAATTGACGGAGGAATGAATTCCTCTCTCTCTGCATTGCAAATGCACGATTCAATTAAGACTTGACGTGACTTGACTTGACAGATTGCGTACTGTACTACCTGTACTAGACGAGAAAGCGCCGCGAATCGTAAAACTTCCGAACGGTAGGTAGTAAAGGACACGAGGCAAGACGTGAGGGAAATCAAGACTTGAAATTGGAGCGATTCGTGCAGTTTTGTCGGCGACGGCTATAAGGACACTACCACCTGAAGGTGCGTCGCCGCCGCCGCTTGCATCTACGATTCACCATGGCAGTCAAACTTTGGCATAAAACTCTCAAGTAGGCCTCAGCAGACGTCCAAGCGCACGTGCTTCAAGCGTAACACAAGCCCCCACAAAGGGACCGTAAACGTACCTGTAACCAGGTCTGGAAGAGTTGGGGGGGGGGGTGGCCGAATTCTGGGGGGTGTCTGGAGCCGCAAGCACAAGGATATCGATGTGGTGGTACCAACAGCAACTTTTGGAATAGCCCACCTTGCGACAGTCAATCGGTGCCCTATCCGTGCTCTATCTTAGAGGTTGAAATTGAAACTGTCGAATTCGCACCGAAATGATAACTTTCCTCGTTGCGCGTTGTGTTCTTTGAGAGGCGCGCCCGTGCTGCGCGTAATACAATTTCGCCACCTTTTTCGTAATACCACAACAAATACCGACAGAATTCGCGCAAAAATGCCCGTAATCTTCTCGCTGAACCTGCTGCCCGTGCCCACGATTCGGAACTACGCGCTCTTTAGCGCCTTTTTGCTGTTGACCGTCGGCTTTCACGCGTATCGCGTCGTCATCAGCGACCCGGAATGGAATGAGCGCTTTGAGGCGAAAATCCTCAACGATTCCGCACCCACAGACGAACAGGCGCACGCACAGACTGGGCCAGAGGAGGAGGACGAGACGATGGCGCGCCTGTCGACGGAGACCAAGCAGATGCTGGTCGATTCCTCGCTCTTCCGAATGCTCTACTACGCGTTTACGGATCAGCTCTGCATTTGGGTGAGTTAAAAAAAGCTCGCAGATTTTTTTTTAGATAATCATTTTTTTGTGTGTGGACAGCGTAGCTTCGGGTTGCGAAATGCGCACACTTCCTGCGTACATTGCCCTTTGCGTTTTTTCGCGGGTCATACATTCTCATACATCATACATTGCCTTTATTACAATTCAACAATACAACAGCGTAATAGTACATTAGTACAAATACGCAGGTGATCGTCAACACTGTCTGCTGCCTGGTGGCCGTGTTTGGCAACACCGTCAGGTGGTTCGTCTTCGGCAGACTCAGAGTTGTCGAGGCGCAGGTGACGCACGCACGCACGCACGCACGCAGGTAACGCACGCACGCACGCAAGCACGCACGCACGCACGCAGGTGACGCACGCACGCACGCAGGTGACGCACGCACGCAAGCACGCACGCACGCAGGTGACGCACGCACGCACGCAGGTGACGCACGCACGCACGCACGCAAGCACGCACGCACGCAGGTGACGCACGCACGCACGCACGCACACACATACACACCCACTTTTCCCTCAATTTCCAGCAGCTTCGCGACCGCTTCTGGAGCTTCGTCTTCCAGAAGTTCGTCTTTGTCTTCGGCGTGCTGCACACGCAGAACGTGGACGAGGTCTTCTGCTGGGCCGCCTGGTTCACCGTCATGGGCTTCTTCTACCTGCTAGCCACCCTGGCGCACGACAGACTCAAATACGTCAGTGCAGGCATAACTGTTGTAGCCGGGTCATAGCGAGTGGGGGTGGGGGGTAGTGAGAAGATTTGGGAGTGCCTGGAGAAAAAAGAGGGGCGGCCGGTCATTTTTGAGTTATACTGGTACGTTTTGGACAAAAATGGGTGTAAATAGGGTCTAAACAGTGGTGTTTTGCTGTGAAACGCACTGAAATACACAAACATTTACTTACTTTTTTTCGTTTTATTTAGACAGAGTGAGAGAGAATCTATTGGGAAAATTCTGTGCGGGGGGGGGGGGTGGCTGTTGGAAAAAAATCAGTGGGGGAGGGTTAACCCTCCAGTTACAGGTATGAGTCCAGGGCGTGCGATGACCAACTGGGGTGGCCTTGTCCGATTGAAACGAAAATGGCCAATGTTAAATTCACTTTTGCAATTTTTGAGCTCATTTCCACCAGGCGGCGAAGCGCCGTGTGTAGGGGGGGGGGGGGGGTGGTGGTGCACTGGCCCCTCCGACCGGAAATGATTGGGGTCCCCCTAGAAACTTGCTAAACTGTATAACGGCAAACGTTTCGCCCTTGTTTGCCTTTAAAAATTGTCCAAAGTGTTCGTGCTCGGGTTGTTTCTTTTGGCAGAACAATCCTCTCCCATCTGGGTGGTGGCCGAACAGTCTTGCCTGTCTCAATTGTCTAACTGTAAATGTGGGCAGCGTATGGCCTAGTGGTAGAGAATCGGCCTCTTGCGCCGGCACGGTCCTGGGTTCGATTCCTGATGGAGCCGCTAGATCGAGGACTTTTCTTTCGATGGATTTTCTCGTGCCCTCGCTGCCCTAGACTACAGAGGGCGTTCTTCCGAATGTCTTTGGCTCATTCTGCGGCTCTAGACGGGGGAAGGCGTCATGGAGATAATGGGCTTGCTATATGGCTCATTGACCCTAATACAACAACAACAACCACTGCAGATGTGGTCGACGTCCTTCGCGGGCGCCTCTCGTTCTCGGCAGCTGCGCGTGGGCGCGTTGATGGGCTGCTCCCTGATGGCTGGCCTGGCACTTTTGGGTGTCGCCCTTTTTGCGGTGCTGCCCGCCAAGGGCGCCAACTACGCCGCTTTCGCAGTCGCTGACGTATGTGACTGCGAGCGCGCGCGCGCGCGCGCGCGCGCGCGCACGCACGCACGCACGCACGCACGCACGCACGCACGCACGCACGCACGCACGCATGCACGCACGCACGCACGCACGCACAGGCACCCACGCACACACAGACGCGGACGCACGCACGCACGCACGCACGCACAGGCATGCACGCACGCGCGCACGCACAGACATTCACGCACGCACAGGCATACACGTACCCATGCACGCACGCACGCATAGGCACGCACGCACGGACGCGCGCGCACGCACGGACCTGTAGGTAGTAGTAGTTGTTGGCTAAAAGAAGAGACCCAGTCTGCAGCCACTTCCCATAAAAAGGCCTTTTTCATGTATTTTGAGCGCTTTTATGAGTTTTGCGCGAATAGCGACCCGTTCCAATTATCCGAATTCTGCGCCCCACCAAAATCCGATTTCCTTTGCTCCTATTCAGTGTATACTCAATAGTGGTGGTTTTAATCTTATCTTTCATAGGTAGCTGCGGAATTGTGTTGACACTGCGTCCTTCGTGAAAGCGCGATAAAGCTTGCGCGCTTCTAGCGCACTCAAGCTACCGTAAACCCTATAATTAGCCCCCCCCCCTATAATTAGCCCCCCTATAATAATACACCCTCCCAAGACCACTTTGAGTTAATAAGCCCCCCCCCCCCTATAATTACGCCCCCTCCCTAAATGAACCATCGTCTAAAAGGCACATGTTTCCGTGCCTGGGTGTATGTATGGTCGCGTATGTGTATGTATGTACACGTATGTGTATGTGAGACTGTGTGAGAGTGTGTTAGAGTGTGCCAACGTGTGTGCACAGCGCCTTTTTTCCTTAAAAATCGCCTCCACGCGCCTTTTTGCCCACACATCTTCCCACTCATCGACACTTCCAGTTTATAAGCCCCTCCCCTATAATTAGCCCCCCCCCCTATAATTATACACCCTCCTAGAGCGCGAACGAAAAAATTAGCCCCCGGGGGGCTAATTATAGGGTTTACGGTATGTGTGTAGCTTCTGTCTGTCAACACACACGTACGCACGCACGCACGCACGCGCTGGAATTGACTTTTCCAAAATCGGATTTTTAGGCGTTGCTCTTGGTGTCCCGCTCGGGTTACTGCCTCTTCCGCTATCTGTTCTACGTTTATGAGGACGTGTTCTGCGGCGGTGGCGTTTCGGGTATTTTATTTATTTATTTTTGTGAATTTTGTCATTTATATTTGCGAATCGAAACAGGCGGCGCGGCGCCCAATTCTGCAACCCGTAGCGACTCGTCCGCCTGGGAGCGGCGCAAGTCGTTTATTTATTATTCGGAATTGGTTTTTGAGGTGGCGCTACTCCTACTGGACTTTGCCCACCATCTGCACATGCTGGTAGGTTTTTCCACGCACGCACGCACGCACGTACCTGTTGTTGTTGTTGTTGTTGTTGTTGTTGGATTTGGGCCGACGCTAGGAGGCCGTCAATGGCCCATATAGCGCACCCATCTCAATCACGCCTTCCTCCCGTCTAGGGCCGCAGAATTAGCTAAAAAAGAAGAACATTCGTAAGAACGCTAGATCTGTAGTCTAAGGCAGCGACGGCACGAGAAAATCCATTGAGATGGGGAAGTCCTCGATCTACTGGGGCTCTCCATCAAGAATCGAACCCAGGACCGTGCGGGCGCAAGAGGCCGATTCTCTACCACTAGGCCACACACTTATTTATTGGTACGCACGCACATTCTGATTGAACAATTCCAGGTGTGGGGCAACATCTTTCTGAGCATGGCCAGTCTGGTGATGTGCATGCAGCTGCGCTCGATATACGCAGAACTGCAGGAGCGCGTCCACCGACACCGCAGCTACGTGCGCATTCTGGAACACATGGACAAGAAGTGCGTGCGTGCGTGCGTGCGTGTGTGCGCGCATGTGTGTCGGTGTGTGTGTGTGTGTGCGTGCGTGCGTATGCGCGTGTGCCTACCCAATTTTATGCGCTTCCCGCTGGCAGCAGAAACCGGTGCGAACCGGTGTTTCAGCTTCCCCATGGCCAGCCAGGAGGAGATCCGTCAGGCTAACGACCACTGCGCCATCTGCTGGGACCGCATGGACCAGGCCCGCAAGCTGCCCTGTCTGCACCTCTTCCACAAGTGCGTGCGTGCATGCGTGCTTGTTTGTTTGTGGGCGCTTCTATGATCGCGGGGGCCTCTCTCTGGTCGCCACAATCGACCGCTGCTAGTGAGAGATGAGACCCAGTCAGCCCCAGCCTGGGGGGGGGGGGCTCCCCTAACGTAGCGTAGCCCCCTCCCTACCGTAGCCTCTCCATTACACCCCTCCGCCGCCAGCCAGACCCCTCCCCCAGAATTTCCCAAAGTGATTTTCACCCGGTCTAAAACGATAAAAGTGAGTAAATGTTGGTGTTTTTCAGTGCTTGTCAGTGTTATATGACGAGAAAACAGTGAATAACACTGTTTAGACCACCACTTTTGACCAGAAAGTACCACGCTATAAGTAAACCAACTACCCTTATTTTAGCTGCAGACCCCCAAGTGCCATTCCCCCCAGTGCCATTTACCTTCCCCCCTCTCCCTCCACACTCTGTCAGACCCGGTTGCACGTATGAGGTACACTGTACAGCTTGGGACACAGGCACTGCCCATCCAAAAACGCCTCCGTTGTTCTCCTGGTTCAGCTGGTGCCTGCGCTCCTGGCTCGAGCAGGACGGCACCTGTCCCACCTGTCGGCTGGCCCTGCCCGTGGGGCCCCCTGCAGCTGGGGGCCCCGGGACTGGCCCTGGGCACGGGGCGGGCCCTCACGGCCCTGGAGGGCAGGCGGGCCGCCGTCTGCAGCTGGAGCTGGGCGTGGCACCGCCGGCCCAACAAGACCAGCAGCTGCAGCCCCTGCAGCAACAACAACAAGCCCAACAACAAGCGCCCAGGGGCAGGTTCAACCACTTCTTCCACTTCGACGGTACGTGCCTTGCGAGGAGAGAGATGTATGGTGGTGTTGTCGTACCTGTTGTAACTGGGGGGGGGGGGGTGGTGGGGATGTTGTTTGTTGTTGTTGGATGGATTAGAGGCAACGCTAGGAGGCCGTCAATGGCCCATATATCATGGCCATCTCCACCATCTAGCCGTCTAGAGCCGCACAATTGGCCAAAGACAGTCGGAAGACGCTATAGCTGTAGTCTAGGGCAGCGACGGCACGAGAAAGTCCATTGAGAGGGGGAAGTCCTCGATCTAGTGGCTCCATCAAGAGTCGAACCCAGGACCGTGCGCGCAAGAGGCCGATTCTCTACCACTAGGCCATACGCTGCTGAGCAGAGGTGTGACCGACGACACCATCAATTAATCAATCAATCGATCCTTTTATTGATGAACCCACCAAATCGGTTCGCGAAAACCGTAGAACTGTGCACGAGGTACAAGGGGTGGCGTTTGTGAAGGGGGGGGGCATACCTGTAAATTAGACCCAACTATTTTTCCAACACCGCTCCCCCGTCTTAACCCCCCCCCCCCCCCCCAGAATTTTCCCAAAGGATTTTCACTCTGTCGTCTAAAACGATAAACGTGAGTAAATGTTGGTGCTTTTTAGTGGTATATGACCGTAAAACATTTCGTTGACGAAATGACGCTATTTCGAGTCTATTTTGACCGATTTTTGACTAAGAAGTACATAATTTTATGCCAATTTTTGTTTTGCCATGTGGGTGGTTAAAATAGACGGCAGCGGACCCCAAATGTTTCGCGATGGCTACAAATACGGCGCCGCAGACAAAATTTGTTGATTCTTGTCTCCAAAAAATGTTGCGTGGCGCGGGCGATTTTTTTGTCACTTTTGTAAACTTTTACAATTTTGAATAATTCTCTTTTAGGCGGCCGCTACTCGCGCTTCCTGCCCAGCTTTTCGGTGGAGGTGTCTCACAACCTCGGAGCGGCATCGACATTTTTCCATCCCCGGCCCCCACCCCAGACTGACGAAGCTCTGGAAGCGGCGGTAATTGCTATTTTCTAGTTTTTTTAATGTATTCACCTTTTTTAAAGTGTGTAAGAGTGTTTGTTTGTACTAGTCGCGTTGCCGCATTATTCTCATCTTTTCTCCGCGTTCTTGCAAACGCACTTTTAATCACACACACACCCACACCCCCCCCCCCCCCCCCACACACACACACACACACGCGCGCGCACGCACACCACACGCACACACACGCACGCACACGCACACACACACACACACGCACGCACACTTTAGGTGCAACAAGTGCGCGAGATGTTCCCCCACGTGGCGGAGGAGGCGATTCGCGAGGACCTACGCGCCACGCAGTCGACAGAGACGACCATTGAGAATATTCTAGACGGACACTTCGGACCCCAGGTTTGCTGCCCCCCCCCCCCCACCCTTTCCAGGTGCACAATTGGTATCCCCCCTGGACTGTGTGTTTGTGTCTTGACCGGTTCGGTGCCCCCCCCTTTGTGTGGTTCCCCCGGTTGGCCGTTGGGTCCCCCCCCCCTTTCGTGTGAATTGGTATCCCCCCGTTTGGCCCCGTTGGGGGCCCCCCCCCCTTTTGGTGAATTGGGTTCCCCCTGGAACTTTGGACCCCAGGTTCGGTGCCCCCCACCCTTTTCAGGTGCACAATTGGTATCCCCCCTGGACACTTTAGACCCCAGGTTCGGTGCCCCCCACCCTTTTCAGGTGCACAATTGGTATCCCCCCTGGACACTTTGAACCCCAGGTTCGGTACCCCCCCCCCCCCTCCTCAGGCGCAGAATTGGTTGCCACCCCGAATTTCTCTAAACACTTACAACGTCGATAGACCGATTCTTCTAGAGGGTGGGAGGGGGGGGGAGGAGTGCCGTGAGGGGTCACACTAATGAGCGCGGGCGGCAGCTCGTGGCATGATTTTAATTAATGAAAATAATTGTTAGCACTCGGACGCCGACTCGACGCACGGCGAGGAGGCGGAGGAGGACGAGGGCGACAGCTCAGGCTGGAGCACCGACGACGCCGACAATGCCGACGAGCTCGACGTACGCGCGCGCACGCACGCACCGGCACGCACCCGCGCACGCACAGGCACGCACGCACCGGCGCGCACCAGCGCGTGCACCGGCACGCACGCACCGGCACGCACGCACCAGCGCGTGCACCGGCGCACACCTGCACGCACTGGTGCGCACTCATGCACCACAGCAAGCGCACACGCTGCAATTGACGGCGCTTGTGCATCGACTGCAGCACCAACCAGAGCCGAGTTCTCCTCCCTTGGTCGTTGCCGCGCCCGGCGAAAGTCGCTGGTTCCTCCCCGGCACGTCCGCTGGCGGTGGTTCGACCGAGGCGCTCTCTTTGCTGGAGCGTCGCAAGCGCCAGCTGCTCGAGACGAATCGAGACCTCTACCTGGCCAAACACCAGCTGCAACAACAGCAACAGTAGCGATATGCCCCCTAATACGCCGGCAACCAACACGCACACACACAGTCATTTGTGTAGCTTTGTCATCTCGCTCGTGTATAGACGTGTGCACCTTGGTGTTGTGGCACTCTAGAAGACACCCACTCCAATAGAACCCCGCCCACCCACCCGCCCGCCACTCCATAAGCGCAGTTCCCGTTTACAGCGGACTGCCAGCCAGTTTTAAAAACAGCTCGAAATCTTGGTGTTGAAATTGAGTTCGATTGTGGGTGGGGGTGTGTGGACTTTTGATTGTAGTGGGTGAGGCACGCACCCTACCAGAAGGGGTCAAAATCAAATTGTTTCGAGTCGTCTCTATACGTGTCTATACCGTACCATGTCTATACCGTACATGGTGTTGTGTGACTCAGCGGCCATGCTTTAGTGACAGCGCCCCCCCCCCCCACCCCAACCCCTTCAGGGTAGTGCGTGCGTGTTTGAACGTTTGTCCGTCGTGGGTGGGCGTGGACAACCCTGGTCCGGTTATTGGAGTCGCGCGATTACGGTAGCACGTGGGTATGTCTATCTCCTCTCGCCCTCCGACTAGCTAGTGTGGGGTGGAGTGAGTAAGCATTGTGTAAGCTGTCGCTTGTGATTTGATTCTTGCTGGCTGGCTCGATGTATACACCTGTCGGACAGTGCTGTGTCGACTCGAGAGCACTGATGCACATAAAACCGAGGACTGTATTGAAGGACGAAGTAACACAGCGAGTGGCACCAGAACGTGTGTTCATGAACGTTTCGTGGTTCGAACAAAAAATCGGTAGGAGAAATTGGTCAACTCATGAATCGATGTTACTTCGCGACGACGACTGCAAGCATGCAAACAGGAGGATGTAAGCTGATGGTTCGCGCTTAAAGAATGCTAACAGGTGGTGTTAGCTGACGTTAGCTTCTAGTCACATAGCTTGGTTGGTTTACGTTTGAGAGGCGCACAGACAAGCCTGCTGTGTTTCGTGTGTTGCATTTGCTTCTGTAAGAAATGGCGCAACTGCAACTGCCTATCAAGAGGTTGGTTAGTTCACGTGTTCAATCTACAGTGTAGTTCGAACTCGTGTACAATAATATACCACATGTAGTTTGCGCTAACAATTACAAGGTACGAACTAATTTTTTCAAATCAAAAATAGTTCGAGAGCTCGCTGTTTTGCAGTGAAGCGCGGAAATACACGCTGCTTTACGGTCTCTGCCTCGTCTTGGCCGCCTTTGCTGGCGTCTGTGTTGGCTATGGAGTGTCGCATATTAGTCGGACTCACAGCCATGAGGTCATTCCGTGTTTTTTGTGCATATTTTTGTAACTGCTCTTCTTCAACGTACAAGAGTTAACTGCAGTGACGTTGTCTGAATTGGTTGAATGGGTTTTACGTGAAAAAATGGAACATTTTGAAGTGTTGAAAATACCAATACTGCCGAACAAAAACCTTCAAAGTCCAAGCTTTAGTGCGTCTGCACGCCCACAAAGGAGCGCGAGGGCTGTCCCCAGAAGCTGGTGGGAATGCTGGACAAGTTCATCGATGGTGCGGGTTTTGATTAGCTAATTAATTAAATCGACTTTATCGGCGAAGCAAAGCCACAATTTAAAAAAAAAAACTGGTGGGAGGGTGCGTTCAAAACTTCGCATACACACACTGCAGACTTTGCGGAACCATTGGACGAGCAGGCGTTGCTCCGCTACTTTTGGGAAGAGGATGGGCTGCCGCGGTTTCGGCCGTTTAAGGACGGACCACCCTTTCATGGCAGGAAGAATGCGTTTGGCGATGACGACAACGACGATTCGGTCCCCTTCGACGGCATGGACACTGGTAGTGTGACCCATCTGATGGATAGAAACGTTGGATGTGTAGCTGTACAGATGCTTCTATGATTGGAAAATCAATCCCCTCAGCCTCCCCTGACACCGCCGCCTCCCAGAATTGTCTAAAGCGTTTAGGCGCCATTTACCACCACCCCCTTTTCCCAGCAGCCCAAAGGTACAGTTGCTACAGCGATGCAGGAGCTAATTAGAAGGGATTGCGATATACAACGTATACAAAAGGGATTAAGGATTGCAGATGCCTTGTTGCATGGTTCATTTTCTTGTGGTACAGGGTGTATCAAAACTATATGCACCCCCTCTAGGGAAATACTGGTTGGACGGATTTAGCTGAAATTCAACATAGAGGTAGGCCCAACAAAAATACATGACCAAATTAAATTTCATAAAAAACGAAAAACCGAGCGTCGAGATATGAGCAATCATCCAAGGTACAGTAAAGTTTTGCCGTAAAGCATTACTGCGTGTGTTATTGCAACAATTTCTCGTTAAATGACAAACAACTGTTTTAAATGAGTGTCGAGGGCCATGTCGCGCTTACGAAAGATCAACGACACTGCCCAAGTGCGTCTCGTCGATGAAGCGGGTGCAGTGACTTTTCGAACGACACGCGACGCAGGTGCACAGTTCATCACCTGAAAATGGGTGGCTCAGAAGCTGAAGCGATCGGAACGATGGGTCACCGAGCACTGGGACAGAGAGCTGCATGACATGGCCATCACTGACCGATCCGACGTCGGGCGACCACTGCTGATTCGTCAAGAAACGGGTGAAGTGGTGACAGCACGTCAAAACCTTTACTGACAAGATTTTTTCACTGTACCATGGATGATTGCTCATATCTCGACGCTTGGTTGTTTGTTTTTTATGAAATTTAATTTGGTCATGTATTTTTGTTGGGCCTACATCTATGTTGAATTTCAGCTAAATCCGTCCAACCAGTATTTCCCTAGAGGGGGTGCATATAGTTTTGATACACCCTGTACAATAACATTTTGCAGTTGTACACTCTGTCTAGGAAATGAAGACGACGAGTCGGATTCCCCAGACATACCAACGGACGATCCGTTCGATGGGGAGCCAAACCGAGCATCGACGGTCCAACTGCCGCAAGAGATGGTCTACTAATCTCAAAGCAACCTAGGAATTCGCGCAAAACAGCTTCGTGATGGTGCACAACTTGTCGTGGACGAGCGAGCTGTGATTTAAATTGTGGGCGCACGCTCTCACTTCTTCCGCTTCCTCTCAACACATGCGTCATTCGCCAGAATCGGTTCAGACAATCAAGAGTTATAAGCGACTAAAAATTCAAAAACCCGCATTGAGGAAGTTGTCACATATTAGGGCTGTACGCTGACGCGTACGCCCTGATTGTCATCCTCGTCAACGATTTGCCGAGGTTTCTCGCACGCCCAGACTGATGTGTCCGCGCGAACATCGCACAGACAAGCACATCCACCACCCCCGCAAAAAAGACGCGACAAATATTTACGCCGTTTTTGCCTTTTCTTTTTTCTCAAACACTCCCGTCGTCTCGCAAAGTGGTCGTTTCTGCAGTCACTAACGCGTTTCTTCTTGCATAACAACAACTATTATTCAGTTTTCATCAATTTCTCTTCACTTTATTCAGTGGCACTGGAGAGAATGGGCTCGACGCTGAAGCCTTCGATCTTTGGCTCAACTAACTTCAGTTCCAACCTTTGGTGTTGCGCGTCTTCTGCGTTCAACGACAGCTGTAACGGTTGTGTGTGTGTGCGGGCGTGCGTGCGTGTGTCGTTGGATTAGGGGCAACGCTAGGAGGCCGTCAATGCCCCATATCGCATAGCCATCTCCATAACGCTTTCCCGTCTAGAGCCGCATAATTAGCCGAAGACGTTCGGAAGATCGCCATCTGTAAGCTACGGCAGCCACGGCACGAGAAAAGGCGTTAACTAAAACACTCCCGACGCCCCCCACTTGCGGCGGTTTAGGCTTACACTTCGCTTAGGATGAGGCTTTCGCTTAGGCTTATGGTGTCGCTTTGGCTTAGGTTTCGGCTTTCGCTGTGGCTTTGGTTGTGGGGGTGGTGGGGGGGTGTCGGGGGGTGTATTTTATGTAACGCCACGAGAAAATCCAGGGTGCGTGCGCACGTGCCACCGACCCTGACGACGAGCCTGTCGAACATCTGGAGCGTGACCTTGCCGTCGGCCGTGCTCAGCTGGCACTTGTCCTCGTCGAAGGAGAACGGACTGTCGATCGGCAGGATCACCGCCGACTCCAGGCCGTACTTGGGAATCACCTGTACGACGAGTAGCATGTGTGTGTGTCTATGTACGTATGTATGATGTACACCGTATGTATGCCTGTGAAGGCAGCGTACACCCCGCACTGCCAGGCGAACAGACAGCGTACACGCGCAGACAGGCAGGCAGGCAGAGGCAGGGCAGGCAGACACGCAGGGCAGGCAGACGGGCAGCGTATGGCCCAGTGGTAAAGAATCGGCCTCTTGCGCGCAAGGTCCTGGATTCGATTCTTGATGGAGCCACTAGACCGAGGATTACCCTTTTGATGGATTTTGTCGTGTCATCGCTGCCCTAGATTATAGATGGCGTCCTTCCGAAGGTCTTTGGCTGATTGCCGGCTCCTGACAGGAAGGCGTCATGGAGATGGGTATGCTATACGGGCCATTGACGACCTCCTAGCGTTGCCCCTAATCCAACAACAAGGGCAGCACAGGCAGGGAGGCAGGCGGGCGGGCGGGCAGCACAGGCAGGGAGGCAGGCGGGCAGGCAGGCAGGCAGGCAGGCAGGCAGGCAGTCAGGCAGTCAGGGCAGGCAGGCAGGCAGGCAGGCAGACAGGCAGGCAGGCAGGCAGGCTTTAGGCCGCACGCACCGCCTGTATGGCGTTCTTCCTGACGCTGAGCACGAACGCCTCGAGCTCCTCCCTCTTGTCCCTGAAGTAGAGGTGCGTGTTCAGCAGCACCGACGCCCTGCTCGCGTCCTGCGCGTTCTTGTGTCGGTAGTTGAGGTTGAGGCACTGGCGCTGCACCCTGGCGCGCTCGAAGAGCGCCGCGTGCGCCGCGTCCGCTTGCACAGCGGCCGCCAGCAGCCGATGCACCATCAGGTCCGCGTACCGCCTTATGGGCGACGTAAAGTGCGTGTAGATGGGCGCGGCCAGTCCAAAGTGGAAGTACAACGGCCGCTCCAGCGTCCCGGCCGCGAAGTAGACGGCGCGCGTCATGCAGCGCGTCGTCAGCATGCGCAGGAGGGTGTTGAAGAAGGGCAGGCGCGGCATACGGGCCCGGTCTAGGGAATCGGCCAGCGCCCGGCCGCTCTCGACATCGAGCTCGAAGCCCCTGGCGCGTGCCGCCGCCACTACTGGCCGGTAATTGGCGGGCGCGGGCACGGGGTGGCGTCTCAGCACCGCCGTATCGGGATAGGCGTCGCAAATGAACGTCGCCACCGAGATATTGGCCAGCAACATGAACTCCTCCACGAGTGAATTGGTCTCCAGCGGACGCTTCTCCTGCACGCTCAGGGGGTCGTGCGTCTCGGAGTCGATGTTGAAGCTGCAAGGGTGCAGAGACAGGATGTGAACCGGGAATTGGGTCTGGGGGAGGGTTCGAGCACTTCCTGAGGGGGAGGGGGGGGGGGTGAAATCTGGAGCAGGGGAAATCAGGAAGGAAACAAATAGGCACTTTTTGGCAGATTTTTAGTCAAAATACTGTAAAAACCGTAAAATAGGCACTTTTAAATTTTTTTTTTTGGGGGGGGGGTTGGGTGGGGTTTCGCACAAACCTGGAGAGGGGAGGGGAGAGTCAAACCCAGCACCTGGGGGGACCCCACTTACAGGTATGGTGTGTAGCTAATGAATGGCTATAGCTCGACACTAGTGTACAAACGTACGAACGAATAGGCGAGTGTCAAAACTGTGACGGGGTCAACAAAAGGAGTGGAGGGGTGAGGGGGGGGGGGGGGGTAAATGAGTCTGAGGAGCCGTCCAAACACCAAAGTGGGGGAATGTTCAGAGAGGAATATTTTGCATCAGAATAGCTATGAAATCACTGTTTTACGGTCAAGAAACAGTGAAAAGGACGCAAAACACAAATCTTCATCCATGTTAGACTCGTCAAAGAAACCTCTGCCTCTGACAACAACTTTCTGGGGCGAGTTGGGGGGGGGGGTACTGGTAGTATTTCACCGGCTAGCTCGACACCCGCCAACGTGCGTGTGTGTGCGTTCGCGAAATTCACGTAACTCCAATAAAAGCCAACCCGCCCTACCGTATCTCCATTGAGGCCAAGCTCAGCGCTCCCTGTTCCTTTCGTTTCGCCTTCAACGTTTTCGTCATTTTATTCAGCTGTCTGAGGCTCTGGGTGAGGGGGTCATTCTTGGAGCTATCATCGATCAGGGTCTGAGCCTCTTGGTAGGTCAGCGATCTGCGGCTGCAGATGATCGACTTGACGAATCTGAGCCGCATTGTGTGGCTGCGTTTCGTGCAGCGGTGTGCCGCTCCGATTAGTAAGAGCATACATGCAACACATTGCCAACATGTGTATACCGTAAACCTTATAATTAGTCCCCTGTGGGATAACTGTTTCGTTCGAGTTCTGGGAGGGTGCATAATTATACGGGGCTAATTATAGGGGGTCTTATAAACTGGAAGTGTCGCTGTGTGGATAGCTTTGTGGGCGGAAGGGCGCGTGGAGGCGATTTTAAGGGAAAAAGACGCCGCGAACACAGGTTGGTACACTCTAACACAGTCTCACATGCACATACATGTACATACATACACATACGCGACCGTACATACAGCCAGACCTGGAAAACTTGGCCGTTTTTAACGATGGTCCGTTCAGGGAGGGGGCGCAATTATAGGAGGGTGGGGACTTATAAACTCAAAGTGGACTTGGGAGGGTGCATAATTATAGGGGGGGGGCTAAATGTAGGGTTTACGTTACGGTAATTGCAAGCTGCTGCACACGCACCTGACTGCGACCTGCTCCCCTTGGTCAGTGAGCTCCCAGATAGCGGAGAAGGCGCACCGCTCGACGCCCTCGCGAAGGGAGCAGAGATTGGAGCTGAGCAGCTGGGGCAGCATGTCGATTCGGCGGTCGATGAGGTACACCGTCGTGCCCCTGTCCGCCGCCTCCACGTCCATGGCCGTGTGGGGACGCACGAAATGGGACACGTCCGCGATGTGCACCCCCACCTGCCAGTAGCATAGTATATTCCGTGCGTCCCCGCGCGTCCGGAAGACCAGACATGGGGGGGGGGGCAGCGAGGAGGAGAGAGTACTTGCAGACAGGGGCACTACCACCCGGACCAGGACATTCTCCCCCAAAATGTGATGCGCGCTTATGTGGAGCCACATTTAGTACGGTAAATAGTGCGGTACACTATTAAAAGGAGGCATTTCTCATATCGAGAATGGATGTGCGAGTGAGCATACCGCAACGCATATTGTTATTTTTTTGTTGAGAGTAATGGTCAAAATTGTATCGTCGTTCTATATCTATTATTGATGACGGTCCAGGATTCTTTGACGAGAATTTCGAGAATTTGACGAGAAAATTGTTTGTGTGGTTCGCTTCTCTGATCGCGGGGCGGCCTCTCTCTGGTCACACATCATTCACTGCTGCTAGGGAGAGATGATACCCAGTCAGCCCAATGGCTGCTGGCTCCCCATAACGGGCCGGAACTGTCGCTTCCAACTAGGTCTACTGGTTGTCCATGTTTGCCGACATGAGACCGAGATCAATCCAAGTGTTGCCGTGTCGACTTTCTTTATCCAAGACTTTGAAGGAAAAAAACTGCTGGCGGGTTGACTTCGCTGCCTCCTTTTAATACGTACTTATGTTATAGGCTCAATAAAATGTGGCGTTAATTGAACGCGCGTGACGACTTGGGGGAGAATGTCCTAGGAACCCTACCACCCCCCCCCCCCCAGTGCCCACATGTCTACGCCTTTACGCTGCAATCATTTGGGGAGGGGGCATACAGGGGGTTGGGGACCCACCCACAGTCGGAAACTTACCCCCCCCCCCTTCTAAACAATTTCTTACCCCCACACTATTTTTCCAACACCCACCCGACACCCCACCCAGAATTTTCCCAAAGGATTTTCACCATGTCTAAAACGATAAAAGTGAGTAAAAGTGTTACATGACCGTAAAACAGCTACATAACACTGTTTAGACTCCATTTGGTCCCATTTTTTACCAAAAAGTACCCGTATAACTCAAAGAATGGCCAGCCAGCCCCCCCCCCAGAATTCGGCCATTTAGCCTCCCCCCTCCCCCCCGCCTCTGCCAGACCCGGTTACAGGCATGGTACGGTGTCAGCAGTCCACCTCAAGGTTGCCATTGTCGAGCGGCCGACAGTGCAGCGCGTCATCGATGTCGGTGCATCCCGGCGGGTCGATGCTGCAGACGTTCAGATGGCGGAGGTCCTCCCGGCGAGCGCGCTCCTCCGCGTCTATCGCCCAGTCGGCGCCCTCGGCCGGTAGGCAAGCGAGCACCGCCTCGCTATAGAGGACGAGGCAAAAAAGATGTATTTATGAAACGAAGCAAAGCACGAAGCAAAGAAAAATTGTATCAGAGAGTCATGACGACAACTGATTTTGCGCCGAGCAATTTTGGAGAAGGGTTCAGCTAATAATAGGCATACCTGGAACCAGGTCTGGAAGAGTGGGGGGGGGGGGGGGGGTAAATGGCCGAATTTTGGGGGAGGGGGTGTCTGGAGCAAAAATTGGGGGGTAGCTGGCCATTTTTTGAGTTATACTCAGGGTTGCACAATTTAAAAAAAAAAATTTTTTTTTTTAAAAAAAAAAATTTTTAACGATGCTAAATACGCTTCTAAAGGCTTTAGGGAAGCACTAGTACTTGTGTTTTTTTTTTAATTTAAAAAAAAAAACTTGAAATTTTTTTTTTATGCAACCCTGGTTATACTGGTACTTTTTGGTCAAAAATGGGCATAAATAGGGTCTAAACAGTGTTATTTAGCTGTTTAACGGTCATATAACACTGAAAAGCACTGAAACACACCAACATTTACCCACTTTTATCGGTTTACACAGAGCGAAAATCCCTTGGGAAAATACTGGGGGGTGGGGGGTGGTTTAAAAATTCTGCGGGGCCCCCCAAACCCCCCCCCCCCCCCCCCCCAGTATGCTAATAGGAGGGAGGGAAAGGGAGGTAAGCGGCACGCCCCCAGCACCACTAGCGGATCCAGGATTTTTAACAAAGGCGGGAGAAGGTCAGTCTGTTTCATCGCAGTTCATCCAAAAAAGTCAAGTTTTGGCCCTGTCATCGGCGTTTACTTTGTTTGCACTGTTTTCAACACACAATAGTGAGTTGCAATAGAACCACAGCGCAACAGGCCTAAACCTAACTTGCACAATTTAAAAAAAAAAGTTTTTTTTTTAAAAAAAAAAAAATTTTTTTTTAAAAAGTTGGATTTTTTTTTTAAATTAAAAAAAAATTGCTCTGTTTTTGGGTAAAATTTAGCTTTTGAGTGGCAAAAAGGCGTTTAAATGGTGTTTAGATAGTACAATTAGGTGTGATTCATGCATAAACTTGCTTATTAGCACCAAAACTAAGCTCTTTTTGGGGTTCCCAACTGGTTCCCAACATAGTGCGATACCGTACACGACCATTTAGAGGCAGCGGCTGTGTCACCATTTGACTAGAACGATGCTAAATATGCTTCTAAAGGCTTTAGGGAAGCACTAGTACTTGTGTTTGACACTCTAATAGGCTAAAAGTATCTTATAGTACAGGTATTTGGCACCAATGATGGCTCCTAAGTCAAATTAAAAAAAAAAATAATTTTTTTTTTAATTTAAAAAAAAACTTGAAATTTCTTTTTATGCAACCCTGGCAACAGGTAAACATTTTTACGCCTTTAAGTGCAATTATCCAAGGAAAACGCAAAAATCTGCCCACTTTGCCCCTGAGCTCGCCCCCTTCCCCCCCAGTCTGAGCTGACAGGAGGGGAGACGCCCCTCTCCCCTTTCTGAATCCGCTAGTGCTCCCCCCCCCCCCTTGGCAGGAAATTTTCTTCAGAGCACCCACATAGAAAAATGACTTTTGCATAAAAAAGAGATCTTCATAGTTCGAAGCATTTCCAGAATGCGCGATGGAACAAGTCGTAAAGTTGTTACTGTGACGCAATTTTGTGCCAGTGAAACGTCCTTATTCATCGCTTGTTGTTCGTTATATTGCGCATGCACACACACCTAAAGCTGTGGTGTGGAATGTCGTGTTCCAGCAGTAGGACCTCGTTCTCGATCGTCTTGTCGCCCTGCGCGCCCAGGCAGCGCACGTAGTGGCCCAGGGGGTAGCGCGAACCCCTCGGCCAAGAGTCGATCGCGACCACGATGCGGCACCCTGCATGAGTACACGGCTTTTATTTGAAGCGCACGCACGCACGCACACACACGCACACACAGACAGACCGGCGAGCTTGTCCGCCTGCGAGGTGTCGACCCTGACGCGGGGCACCCTCCTGTCGGCGGCGGCGAAGAGGTGCCTTCTGGCGCCAGGCACAGATGAGGGCAGCAGCATTCCGCAGTACTCGCGCCAGTTGCGGCGCACTATCGCCACCACCCTGGCAGTGGGCACCGCAAGGTCTGCTGGCACCGCCGTCGACGGTGTCGTCGCCTCCGTCGGCAGCAGCTCGTCGTCTTCACCTTCGGCAACGGCGGCCGCCTGGCGCTCCTCGTAATCGCGCAGGCGAAGCACCTTCGCCGGTGCCGACCACTGACTCTGGGGCAAGGGTTCTATGGCGACCACATCGTCGTGCACCGCCCGGTTGCAGCTCAGCAAGCCCTGCACCAGGAAGGGCTCGCTCTCCTGCTCTCCGTCTCCTCCGCCCTCGGCATAGACGTAGGCCTCGAGGTAATTGTCCCGATTCACTTGGAAACTGCCCTGCTTGAGGCGTCCAGCCCGGAGGCCGGAGCGCACTCTGGCCAGGGACCAGTGCTCGGCGAACTGCACCTTGCCTCTGGGGCCCTTGAGGGAAAAGCCCTGCGTCGAGGCCTCCTGCTCCGCGGGACGGAGCCTGTCTACCAGCCCTGGCTGGCTGGCGACCCCTCCGGCGTACTCGACCAGCGTGAGGCAGTGCAGACGCCCTTGACAGAGGCCCGAGGCCTCGTGCCTCGCCTTGACCGTCTCGTCGTCCACAAGCAACACGACTTTCAAGTCCGTTCCCTCCAGGTGCTCGGCGTAGAACCGCGCCGCCCTCAGCACGGCGCGGTGCTTGCGCGAGTCCTGATCGTCTCCCGGCCGCGTCGGCTCGTACGTGTCTCGGTGGAACTCGTTCATGAAGACGTGCAGACGTCTTCCCAGGCCCCCGCCTAGCGCCATCTGGCGCATCCGCTTGTAGAAGGGCGGCGAGCGCCGCTTCACCTCCTCCCAGGCGGTCTGGGGCAGCACCAAGTTCGAGAACACCCCGCCCTCCTCCTCGAGCACGTCCATCCTCTGGACGGCCGCGTCGACGCCGATCACGAGCAGGTGCTCGAACGGCGCCGCGGTGGACAGCGACTCGTTGGCCGGCCGCGTCGTGAGCGGCGCCGACGACTGGAGCTTCAGGCAGCTCTGGCACTCGGCCAGGCCGCAGCCGATGTCGTCCCGGAGGTAGTGCTCCCGGGCCACCTTCACGATCGAGCCGGCTCGCGTCTTGCGGTGGTAGAGCTTCAGCGCGCGCCCCGCCACGCCCCGCGGCGCCTCCTCGGCGTCGGCGACGTCGGAATCCACCACCTCCATCGGCAACATGACGATGACAAGCTTGGCTCAATGAGTACAAAAACTTCAAAACTTCGCTTACGCTCACTGTTGCGCTCAGTTTTATAATCTGCGTACCGTTACCAGACGCCTGCTGAATATTGTATTGAGCTCTCTGAAAAGACCACGAAATATGTCAAGAGGACATACCGGTAAAAGGAAATAAGCAGGAAAGATGCGTGATATATTAGGCGATGGCCCTGCATGTCGATTATTCAAATTAAAAAGAATCCCTTCAGTTAAGCAAGGATTTCTATCCCAGTCAAGCACGTGTCGATTTCTGCTCTCCCTTCAAACCAGACGCCCTCTGTTTCTTTATGTCCCTCACAGCAGCATTTTCCCTTAGAACTTTCCCTCAACGACACAAACAACAATGCGTTGGCAGCGTTGGTGCGTCGTGCGACTGCTGCCGACAAGTTTTATTGCACCACCCGCGCGGCCCCGCCGCCTCCGCACCGCTGAAAGCGCGCGAGATTGTCAAGAAACAGATAGATCTGAGACTGAGAGTGTTCTTTCTGTTCCTACACCCAACGCGTCCGCAACAAACGATGGCGGCGGCGGCGCGTGCGCTCGTTCTGGCTTGCCTCGCGTGGGCACTAGGTGAGTATTTGGAACAAATTTAGCGAGAATTTGGCTCGAAACGACAGGCTGCGCGCCTACACACGTTCTTTCTTTTCTTTGCTTTCTTTTGCATTGAGCCGTGAACAGCTTCTTGAACGTGTTGTGTCCGCAATTGCCAATAGTGCCCCTGGGGCAATATTATTTCAACCTCGCCTTACCCTGGGGAGCACTATTGGAGGGGGATCTATATTTTCAACCTAAAGATTTTAAATGGCAATGCTAATTTCCTTGTCAAAATTGCCGATTTTTTTGTGATTTCGGTGAAACGATTCTATTGTAAAACGGGAATTCCCGATTCACGAAAATGCAGGGCGTTTTGGTTTGCAATTCAATCCCAAAGAGGCTGGTCGCGGGTGGCCAGGCATCCCATTTCAGGGGGCAGCGGATGGCCTAGTGGTAGTGAATCGGCCTTTTGCGCTCACGCTTCTGGGTTCGATTCTTAATGGAGCCATTAGATCGAGGGACTTGCCTTTCGATGGATTTTCTCGTGCTGTCGCTGCCCTAGATTACAGATGGCGTTCTTCCAAATGTCTTTGGCTAATTGTGCGGCTCTAGACAGGAAGGCGTCATGGAGATAGGCATGGTACGGATATATATGGGCCATTGACGGCCTCCTAACGTTCCCCCAATCCAACAACAACAACAACAACAACAACAACAACAACAACAACACACCTCTTTCAGGGAGCCGCGTGGACGCGGTCGCGCCCCTCTTCGACCCGCTCACCTGTCACAACATGTGCCGCGGCTCCTCCGACTGCCCCAGACACGCGGCTTGCATGCCGCTCCTGCCGACGCACGCGTGCGGCGTCTGCGTCTGCGAGTTCGGCTACCGACCCAGCGGCGGGGTCTGCCTCTCCACTAGGGATGAGCACGGGCCTGCACATCTCGGCCCGGCCCGCAGATTGGCCGTGGCGGCCCGCACCCTCACCACGCAGGCCCGGCCCGGCCCGGCCCGTTTAATTGCTCCAGATCGCAGGCCCGGCCCGGCCCGGCCCGTTTTATGAAATAAGTACAGTGTACAATTTACTGAAAACTGAAATACCGTGTGCCAATTCGCGGGAGTCACGAAACGAACTGGCGCGTCCACCTCTCAGAATCGCAGTTCACAACCATTTTATGGCCTACTTTGTATGAATTGCGATCGACACGCAGTTCACAAGGTTTGTTGAGAAAACCAATCAATTTATAGTCTGTCTGCAGGCGGCCGCGCGCTTGGTGCACTTGGAGAAGAGGCGCTCGGATGGGCGCCAAGCTGGCGGGCGTGCGTGCATTCTCGCGATGGCGCGGGCAGGGTGCGGCCGCCGGCGTCAGAGGCGAGAGGTAAGTGCATGGAGTCAAGAAGCGGCTAACTCTCAGCAGCTGAGGAAGTCGCTGAGAAACAGTCGGAATTTCGTGGGCTGCAGGCAGCCTCTGAGCAAAGTCAACCATTGTCTGATGTGTGGAGCGCTAAAGCGCTTTGAGCGCTAAAGACGAGCGGAGAATGCAAAGTCGCTAAGTCGCGCTACATGAAAGTCGCTAAGTCGCGTACTTACAATGCATACTGGTAGCTTCTACGGGAGAAGACGCGGCGGGGCCGGCGACCCTAAACGCAGGCCGGCGGGGCGCAAAACGGGCCTGAATCCGGAGCCGGCCGGGCGGGGGGGGGCGGGCCGGGGCGGTTTCCCTACTCTCCACCGCGCAGGCGGTCGCGCCTCCCACGGAGCTGCCCGACACAGGGACGGTGTGCTCGTACCTGTAACTGGGAGCACTATTTTTCCACCATCCCCCAGAATTTTCCCAAGGGATTTTCACCCTATTTATACCATTTTTGACCAAAAAGTATAATTAAAAAATGGCCAGCTATACCCCCCGCTTTTGGAGACACAATCGCGATAATTTGGTGGAGTTTCTCCAGTCACACTGGTGCAACACAATCTCGCGTTCGTTTCTGGAAGGAAAAATATGACTGTGTACTTAAACTCTTTCTACGCCACAGAAAGGGTACGACAGTTGAGAGTCGGTTATGTCTGAGTACACCATCCCCTCCGACTCCCACGTCACGACCTTGGAGCCGGACCTGTACAGCTTCGAGCCCGAGAGCTCCGGCTCCGGTCTCGGCCAGGGCGAGAAGGAGAAGGACGAGGCGCTCCTCATAGCCAAGATTCTCGAAACTGTCGTGACGGATACAACTACGACTACGACAGAGACTACGTCGACGACAACTGCCGAGCCTGCCGAGGAAGTCGGTCGGCCCGTGGTCTGGGACTGCGCACCGTTCAGCTGTCGGCTCCAGAGCCGCGCCAGAGATGAGGACCCGCTGACCGTGCGCGCTGCCATCGTGAAAGTTATGTTCGTTCGTTCGTTCGTTCGTTCGTCCGTCCGTCCGTCCGTCCGTCCGTCCGTCCGTCCGTCCGTCCGTCCGTCCGTCCGTCCGTCCGTCCGTCCGTCCGTCCGTCCGTCCGTCCGTCCGTCCCGTCCGTCCGTCCGTCCGTCCGTCCGTCCGTCCGTCCGTCCGTCCGTCCGTCCGTCCGTCTGTCCGTCCGTCAGTCCGTCCGTCAGTCCGTCCGTCCGTCCGTCCGTCCGTCCGTCCGTCCGTCCGTCCGTCCCTCCGTCCCTCCGTCCGTCCGTCCGTCTGTCCGTCCGTCCGTCCGTCCGTCCGTCCGTCCGTCCGTCCGTCCGTCCGTCAGTCCGTCCGTCCGTCCGTCCGTCCGTCCGTCCGTCCGTCCGTCCCGTCCGTCCGCCACCGATGTCAGTCAGACGAGTGCGTGCTCACTGCAGGCGACTGCGCCGACCCGAACCTGTTCGCCCCCAGCGAGGACTGCCGCGGCATGCACGCGGAGGCTGGCTCGTCCTGCGCCGGGGGCGGCCGCTGCCTCTACCTGGACAAGACGCTCAGCTCCTCCTACTGCGTCTGCCCCTTCAACAAGGCGGGCCTCACTTGCCACAACGAGAAGCCGCCCGGCTGCGAGCGAGCCACCGGTGGGTTTGCTGGTGGCCCAAAGTGCAGTGGACTAACTCTTGGGGTGCTCGGCTTCCTGGGTGAAAGCTGTGGTATGGAGAGATATTCAATTGCTCTCCCATTTTCCGCACCTTCGTCTGACGGAATGTGTATTGGTCATGTCACTTTCAGAGTAGAGTACGTGTGCAGAGGGTTTAATAGAAAGAAATGTTGAAGAAATAAAAAAATAGAATTAAAAATTAAAAAAAAACAATCGCAGGCAGACTGCCGGGCATTCCGATCAAGAACAAGCGCTTCGTGCACATCCGCAAGCGGCACACGGGCTCTATTTATGGGCGACACATCGTCTCGACGCTCGACCTGTGCGTCCGACTCTGCGAGTGGTCGGGACCGAGCAGGTCAGTGCGCGCGTGCGTGCGTGCGTGCGTGCGTGCGTGCGTGCGTGCGTGCGTGCGTTCGTGCGTGCTTGCGTGCGTGCGTGCCGGTGCGTGCGTGCCGGTGCGTGCGTGCGTGCGTGCGTGCGTGCGTGCGTGCGTGCCGGTGCGTGCGTGCGTGCCGGTGCGTGCGTGCGTGCCGGTGCGTGCGTGCGTGCGTGCGTGCGTGCGTGCGTGCGTGCGTGCGTGCGTGCGTGCGTGCGTGCGTGCGTGCCCTTCATTTTCAAAATGCCCCTCAGATGCCGTTCCGTCAATTTCGGCGTGATTCACGGCCGAAGAGTTTGCGAACTCCTGACGGTGTGGGCCCGGCCCGGCTCGCCGCTCTACAACTGGCTCGAAGACGCCCCCGGCTGGCAGTATCTCTGCTGCTTTCAGTGATTTCGTCCCCTTACACTGTGAATTGTGCATGGTGCGTACGTTTACGTTTATCGGACAAAACCTGGTCCTGTTGCCTTGAGCAAATTCACGCACGCACGCACCGGCCAGAGCACATGCGTCCTTTCAAATCACATTGGTATGCGACGCTACATATCGCAGTTGTCTCAAGCAAGCGTGAGCGCTGAAGGCCAGACCTGATCAGCCCATTGAGGGCCAGAGCAACGCTTAAAAACCGGTTAGTAAGGAGCAGCAAAGAAATTAATGGCATCATACCATTTGATCCGGCTCTGGAATGTGATATCATTTTCCGGCCCGAAACATAGACCGCAATGCGGGCAGCACATGGCCTAGTGGTAAAGAATCGGCCTCTTGCGCGCAGGGTCCTGGGTTCGATTCTTGATGGAGCCACTAGACCGAGGACTTTCCTTTCGATGGATTTTCTCGTGCCATCGCTGCCCTAGATTATAGATGGCGTTCTTCCGTAGGTCTTTGGCTAATTAGACAGTAAGGCGTCATGGATATGGGTACGCTGCATGGGCCTCATAGCGTTGCCTCTAATCCAACAACAACAACAACATAGACGGCAATGTCATCCGTCTGTTCAATGAAGCTGACACAGCTACACATACGTACTGGAGCATAGTTCGTTCTGAATTCTCATCCCTACGCTTTAGCGTGTTTTTTTTGGCTGGTGGCTGTTCTTGCTGCAAGAAAAGAGCCGCCTTGTGTCAACGCCGAAACTGGAAAATATAGGCGCTTTCATATTTGTCGAGCATCGTGAAAAAATCGTGCCATGGGTGCGGATTAAAATAAAAGCGCATGTTCAAGTATTCAAATATTGAAAAAAGACGCAGATCCAGCAGGGGGTCGGCCCGTAAAATCAAAACTTTTACTATAGAGAGCCTGTATAAATTGATTTTTGTCTACGATTTTCTGCACCTTTATCGTACGGAATTTATTGACCAAGTTCGTGGAGCGGAATGAATGCAGTCGCAGGCAGACTGCCAGGCATTCCGGTCAAGAACAAGCCTCTTCGTAGGTGGGGCGACCCGGGGTAATATTTCACATGAAGATTGCCCCACTGGGGGGTTTATTTCACGGGGGAAATTTGCTTAGCACACCGGGTCGGGTCCACGCCACGCCGGCAGTAGTGTACATAGTCCGCACACTCTTCGGCCGTGAAACGCCCAGAAGTTGATGGAGCGTCATCTGAAATGCATTTTCATCTGAGGTGCATCTGAACGCGCACGCACGCACGCACGCACGCACGCACGCACGCACGCACGCACGCACGCACGCACGCACGCACGCACGCACGCACGCTCGCACCCACGCAACAGCCGTAACGGATTCGTCCAGAGCTATTCGCATGTTTTTCTAGCAAGGAAATGAATCGTACCCGTCGGTGCAATGTAGTTGACGCTCCTACACATCTATGCACCTACCCACCTACACAACGATTTCTAGTGAGCACTCCCCTTTAAGCATACCATTTTTTGGCTGGTGGCCTTGCTTGCTGCAAGTAAAACGCCACCTTGTGTTGAGTCAGCCAGAGTAGTGAGTCAGAGTGAGCCAACTTCATTGTTGGAGAAAACAATCACATACAATGTACACTAACGCACTTAAAATTGGCAAGCCCTAAACAAGGCAATTGGAATTTTATTAAGGAAAATTTTGCAGGTGGCTGCAAAAAAAAGGAGAATATGTGACGCTCCTTTAGGCCCAGTTTGAAAAAACGCGGGATTAAAAGTAGCCACTTCATCAGATGATCAACTTCAGTTTGGACAAACCGTGTATAATCGAACCAAGCGCAGCAACACGTCACATATTCGGCGTTTGTTGTGCGAGCCATCGCACACAGCCACAACACTACCACTATCAATCCACCCTCACAAACTCTTTCATCTCTCTGACGATGCGCATCATTCATTAGGCATCGTATGGATGGACAGGGCACACAGCGAAAGATTCTGCATAAATAATTTCGCTACCCTGCCCATCTTAGATTTTTAATACCTATGTGGCTTACCCAATATCTCATTATGTGGTTAGAATTTCAAATATCATGCAAGCGCCCCAGACATTCTTTGTAAAGCTGTTCACGAAAATCAAAAAACATTTGGGGGTTTACTCGGCTTTTTTTCGACTTTTACTCTTGTCGGGTTTTGGCCAAAATAAAACGACTATGTTTCGAAAAATGACCAAATCGGCCATAACTATAGATCCGAAGCACCTAGATAAATTTACCTAGGGGCACAAAATTGCCATCATATACTACGTGCTCACGCCAAGTTTCGTCCCAATCAACAGTAGCGTTCCAGAGCGGCGACCCTAAAAGTGTGTGCAGAACATGAAAAAAAAACACCACTTTTTTGGAACATTTTTGCACAATTTGTCTTAACGCGTTCGAGTACCAAAACGCGGGATGGCTCATTCGATTCCGGTCTAGAAGGCGGTTCTTTTGAGTTATAATTCGCCACAATCCGTTCAGGCAATCAAGAGTTATAAGCGACTGAAAATTCAACAAACCGCATTGAGGAAGTGCTCACATATTAGGGTTGTACGCTGCCGCGTACACCCTGATTGTCCGTGCGACTGTCGAATGGGAGAAGAGGAGACAGGGGGAGGAGACGCTATAGTGATCGCGAAGTTCAATGGACATTGGCCAACCAACAACATGTTGCTGGGCAGCTTGGGGAAGCTTGATTGCATCGTATCGCGCACTAGACTATAGTTTTTTTTCTGTGGGGGACAACTCATTCTGACGGAGGGACGATCAATTATCAGGGTCAGCGCGTCAGCGTCCGACCCATAATATGGGACGACATTCTCAGTGCGGATTTCTCAAATCTCCAAATTTCTCAAATTTCTAGGTGTTTTCTCAAATTTCTAGGTGTTTTCCAGAATAAGTTGTCCGAGGGGACACCTTATTATGCGGGCAGGGCAGAATAACCCGTCTGGGGGACATCTTATTATGGGGACAGGTTATTCCGTGACACCGGCTTTTCTCAAATAAGCCCAGTCCTAAAAAATGTGCTGTTCTAGTCTCGTTACCAAAGGATTTACGGTATGTACGTGTTGTATAGGTATGCTGCATATCAGAGCCATTCTAGTGTGCGTGCGTGCGTGCGTGCGTGCGTGCCGGTGCGTGCCTGCGTGCGTGCCCTTCATTTTAAATGCTCCCCAGATGACGTTCCACTAACTTTGGCGTGATTCACGGTCTTAGAGTGTGAGAACTGCTGACAGTGTGGGAACTGGCTCGAAGACGCCCCCGGCTGGCAGTATCTCTGCTGCTTTCAGTGATTTCGTCGTCTTTTCGCACTCTACACTGTGCATAATGTATGCACGGTTCTGCCCGGACAAATAATGGTCCTGTGGCTATAGAAAATTCACGCACGCACGCACGCACGCACGCCCTGAACAAGGGAGTACTACTGATTCGGCTCTGGAATATGTTCGGATTTTTCTGTCACCCGTCCGTTCAATGTAGTTGAGGCGTGTACACGTATACGTAATGTAACTAAATTCGCTTTTTTCTCATCCCACACGCTTATGCGTGAACCTTTTTTTGGCTGGTGGCGTTTCTTGCTGCAAGAAAACAGCTGCTTTGTGTCAACGCCAAAACTGGAAGAAATTCAAACTTAGATTTGAAATTTAATGGAATTTTGCTAAATTTAAATTTCGCTCTATGTCTAGAAATTGTGGAAGTGCCATGGGTGTGGGTTAAAAAAAAAACGCATGTTTAAATATTCACAAACTTAAAAAAAATGGACACACAAACATTGAAGCGGTTTTTTGACACGCTTGGCTTATTTCGGGCCAGAACATCGTCGATTTGCACACCGATCAATTCGTCTCGCGGAGCCCCATTCCAAATGCTAATTGTTTCGAAAATAGGAAAAGGCGCATTCCAGTTATAATCTGGTAAAGATTTTCCACTTCTTACTGGATGGACGGATTTGCATGAAAATTGCAGGGTGGGTAGCAGACCCCCTGACAGTATCACTCTCCAAACATCGTGCTGGTCGGCCAATTCCTCGTTGAGAAACAGCTCATTGAAAATTGTGAAATTTAGAAATATCGGAAATTTGTGGTGCACCCCCCTTTATTTCCTCTGAATCCCTTCAAAATTGGCATGTATACCCTCCATGGGGACCCACACCTGCATGCCAAGCGAAACGCTTCTGGCGCTATCTTGGTGCGGTTTCTGGAACAGTGAACTGTCCCACATATGCCCATCTACTTTCTGTATTTGCACCAAGATAGCGCCAGAAACTTTTCTCTTGGCATGCAGGTGTGGGTCCCCATGGAGGGTATACATGCCAATTTTGAAGGGATTCAGAGGAAAAAAAGAAGGGTGCATTGCGAATTTCCGATATTGCCAAATTTCACAATTTTCAACAAGCTGTTTCTCAACGAGGCATTGGCCGACCAGCACGATGTTTGGAGAGTGATACTGTCAGGGGGTCTGCTACCCACCCTGCGATTTTCATGCAAATCCGTCCATCCAGTAAGAAGTGGGAAATCTTCACCGGATTATAACTGGAATGCGCCTTTTCCTATTTTCGAAACATTTAGCGTTTGGAATGGGGCTCCGCGAGACAAATCAATCGGTGTGCAAATCGACAATGTTCTGGCCCGAAATAAGCCAAGCATGTCAAAAACCCGCTTCAATGTTTGTGTGTCCATAACTCGCACCAATATAGCTTCAAAAATGCTTAGCTTGGCACGCGGGTGCGGGTCCCTTGGAAGGGTATGCACGCCAAATTTGAAGGGATTCGGAGAAAAAAAGGTGGGGGTGAACCGCAAATTTCTGTTTTTGCGATTTTTGGCGATTTTTTCGATTTTTGCCATTTTTGAGCAAATGTATCTTGATAGCGCGCCACCGGTTGGAAAGAATTTTTTGATGGTGACATGGGGCATCTGTCCAGCCAGCCCTGCAATTTTCACGCAAATCCGTCTCTCCAGTAAAAAGTGCAAAAACTACACCCGATTATAACTCGGATACGCATTTTCCTATTTATAAAATTTTTCCAGTTTGGAACGTAGCTCGAGCCAAGGAATCGATCGACCTGCGCTGCGACCAGCCGTTTCCACAAATCCGAGGAGCTACGGCCAAAAAAAACCCAGTCCGGATCTTTTTTGGACAGACTATAGTGTTGACGTCAAAACTTTTACACTACTACCGGAAAAAACGCAGGCCAACAGGCATGGTAAATATACGTGGAATCCCCAAAAAAAGTACAGGGGCTATTATTACAAGCTACGGTTACGCTTAAGAAGCACGCACGTTAAAAAAGACGCAGCCTCTGATATTATCGCGCTAAAAAACTTTACTCCCCAGCACTCCGTGATGCTGCAGCAGGAGGCATTCCGCGCATACCCGTAACCGGGTCAGAGCGAGTGGGGGGGGGGGGTTGGAAGATTTGGGGGGTCTGGCTAGAGCAAAAAGTGGGGGTGGTAGTTGGACATTTTTGGAGTTATGGAGTTTTTGAGTAAATGGGGTCTAAACAGTGTTATTTAGCTGTTTTATGGTCAAATAACACTGAAAAGCACTGAAATACACCAACATTTAGTCACTTTAATTGTTTTAGACAGGGTGAGAATCCCTTAGGAAAATTCTGGGGGAGGGTTGTGGAGGGGGAGGTTGGGTGGGTGTTGGAATAATAGTGGGCAAGGGGATCCCCCCAAGCCAACCCTCCAGTTACAGGTACATGTGTGGTTGGACGGCGAGCGCTTGCGGCCGCTGTTCGAACGCTTCACCTGAAACTGGAAAACTGGTCAGGTATCTGAAAGGCATTTCAAAAAAGCGGTTGGGGCCTTCACCCACTCCCCGAAGGGAGGCACCTGGCCCAGCTGGTTGAGCGTTTCCGCTTTTTCCAGTGTGCCCTGCTGCCGTCAGGTGTCAACTGACTCCACAACATCACCCATGTGGGTGAAATTGCGCGGCCAGCTGGCAGCAGGTACACGACAGTTTCCAAAGGGCGCGGGCTCTAGGCCACGACCAGCCCTATCTCACGGCTGATTGATTGTTGAGGTGGTCGTAGCCGTAGGTCATGCACGCCGTTCAGGGTGCGCGTTCACAAAGGTCGGCGCCTGCTCGTCAGCTCGCTTTGGGCGAGAGCTCTGCTCCACTGCAGACTCCACCTCACTTATGGACACTGGTTCCTTTTGCATAGACGACGTTCAATTGGCAGCATCTGCCGTCATCGTGTGTGTACCTGACATTTGCCGCGCCCTCGCAGTCGAGGTAATGTTGCGTTCCGGCTGTACGCCTGCTATAAAGGCAGCAATGCGGATGATGCGGGTCTCATAACAGTTTTAACTGGCCAGTTTTGCGGCGCACTCGTTGCGGGAGTGGAATGCCCTGACAGGAACGAATTCCTGCGGGGCAGGAAAGGTCGGCCTGCGACTGTGCAATGCGGTTACGCTGGTTTCCATGGCATCCGATTGCAAAGCACTGTTGTTTACAATTGGCAAAAGCGATTCTCGAAATGTCAGAATCCTCCAGTTGCGCTCTTCTCCAATAAGCCCGGTTCTAAACAGAAACACTGTGGTGTTCCAGACTCGTTATTAGAAGAATCCTGATTTGCCATGTCTCTGAAATAGAGATGGGTTCAATTGAGAGATTTTTCTTAATTATTATTTTTAATAAAAGAGAACTAAAATGCATTTTCATCTGAGGCCCTCCGACTGAGGGGCACCTGAACAGGCACGCACGCACGCACGCACGCACGCACGCACGCACGCACGCACGCACGCACGCACGCACGCACGCACGCACGCACGCACGCACGCACGCACGCACGCATCAGCCATAGCGATTCGCATTTTTCCTGGCAAAGAATACATCAATCGTACCCGTCCGTGCAATGTAGTTGACGCGCCTACACATCAGCTATGGCAAGGTCATGATTATTCCTATCTTTTGTGTGTATATACCTTTTTTTGGCTGGTGGTCGTTCTTGCTTCAAGTAAACGACCACCATTTGTTTAGCGCCAAAATTATTACTGAATAGTCAAAAAAGGCAATCAGTCAACTGCACGCGAGCGCGAGCGCGTAAACGCACGCACGCACACACGCACGCACGCACGCACGCACGCACGCACGCACGCACGCACGCATCAGAGTCAGTGAGCGGATTCGCCCAGAGCGATTCGCACTTCGCAAATTTCTGACAAGAAAATGTATACCAATCATACCCGTCGGTGCAATGTACCAGACGCACCTACACATCAGCTAGAGCAAGGTTCAGTCTATTCCTATGCTTATAGCGTGAATACCTTTTTTTGGCTGGTGGTCTTTCTTGCTGCAAGTAAACGGCCACCATGTGTTGAAGCAAAAAGTGTCGTTAGGAGTCCAGCTCAACCGCCACACCACACCACACCACAACCCACCACACCACACACACACACACACACACACACACACACACACACACACACACACACACACACACACACACACACACACTAATTTTTAGTAAGCGTATTGTGGTGCAATTTGGTGTGGAATTAAATTTGCAACACCTTAAAGCGACATCGAGTAATTCAATGCATGGAATTACACAGAATCGGGTATACACGCTTCTATTTAACACCCTCTTAAATGTGAAAGACTTGAAGAAAAAGTACAACGCAGCCTAATGGTGCAGACGCTCGCGAGCCAACGCATGTGTCGTCCCTTCTCTGCCGCCGAGAAGATAACAGTTCGAGCACTAACTGCAGTCTGTGGCTAGCTAGCTTCCGACCTGCTGCTGACAAAAAAAAAAATGCAACCAAGAATGCAGCCCCGCGAGGATTCGGAATTGCTCGCGAAAGGCGCCTTCTTAGCAGTTCAATTTTTTTTTTAGATTTCTAATTAATCGCACTGATTGTTTAGCGGGCGTCCCGTTTGTGGCCAGCGTTCGATTTTGGGTTTCCTTCGCGGTGATGTGCCTTGGCGTCGTGTTCTTCCTGCACATGTCCAATGTGGGCGTCGCCGTCGTCTGCATGGTGGGGCGAAAGAATAGCGACGACGATTTGACGAAAAAAATGGTCAAAAAAGGCAATCAGTCAACTGCTTGGCAGGTCAGCAGTGGCATGTACAGGTAACTGGGGGGATGTGCCGCTCCCAGTCGGAAGTTTACACCTCCCCAACCCCACCCCCTCCCCCCACCAGAACCAAATAACGCGATTTTGGCCTATTTTACCCATTTTTGACCAAAAAGTGTCTATTGAAAAGTTGAGGAAAAATTGACGCATGGCGCGATGGGAACTATGATTAGACACTATGGGAACTATGGGAATTAGACACTACTATTTAGGTACATTTTTTCCCTGCTGACACTTCCTCCCCCTTCCTGCTTCCCTCCACCCCACCCCCAGAATGGTCTCGGAACCTCCCCCTACTTCAAAAACCCGGTTTTATATATGCCGGACATTTGCATGTCCGTGTCCGTGTCCCACGGTTATAAATCGGGCTTTAGAAACTTTAGTGCTGCTTGTCCGTTTAGAGGATGCGTGGGTGGAGTGCAGTGTATTGTGAACATGGGCCATAAAGAAACTCATTGTATGAAACCGTTTGCGTTGTCTTGCTTTTTGCAAGGAGTCCTCTCGTTGTCACTTCCAGACGACGAACAATGGCTTCGACTGGTCCAAGTCGACGCAAGGCCTGCTTCTCTCGGCAGTGTTCATCCTGTACACACCGTTGCAAATACCCGCCGGTGAGCGCGTTGGTGTTCGCGAGTGGCACAGCAGCATAGATGACCAATAGAGGCACCAACCTCTGCACGTCTGTTGTTGTTGTTGTTGTTGGATTTGGGGCCACGCTAGGAGGCCGTCAATGGCCCATATACATAGTATACCCATCTCCATAACGCCTTCCCGTCTCGAGCCGCATAACTAGCCAAAGACAATCGGAAGAACGCCATCTGTAATCTAGGGCAACGACGGCACGAGAAAATCCATCGAAAGGGAAGTCCTCGACCTACTGGCTCCATTAAGAATCGAACCAAGAACCGTGCCGGCGCAAGAGGCCTATTCTCTACCACTAGGCCATACTCTGCGCTTCTGCAGGTCTGCTGGCGCGCCAGCTCAGCTCGAAGCGTCTCTGTCTTGGCTGCGTGCTCGCCGCCTCTCTCTGCAGCGTACTCTCCCCACTCGTTGCGGCCCTCTCCCCCTGGGCCCTCATTGGAGTCAGAGTGGTCCTTGGCGTCATTCAGGTGTGTTGTCTGGTTAGCCAACGTTGGTGTACATGGGATGCATGTCCATCTGCACGTCTGCTGCTGCACGTCTGCAAGGGGGGAAGGGGGTGATGCGGAGGGGGTAATCGCTAGCTCCTTTTGGCTTCCCATGCGAATTAAAATTGAAAAATTCTTGCCTTGGACTTAACGATTGTCAAGATCAATGATCAATTGATCATTGGACAAGATCAATTGTGCATCTGTTCACCCGGAAACACTGTTCACCCGAATCACCGAATCACTCAATCACCCGAAAATACTGTTGTACAGTGCATTTTCCACCTGCTGTCTTGGCAAGGTTCAGGCGCCGATTATGCCTGCAGTCGTGGACCTGCTCGCGAGTTGGGCGCCACCGCTGGACCGCACCAGAATGACTGTCATGCTCACCGGTGGCTCGATGGCTGGCGCCGCTCTCGCGCCATTCCTTTCGGGGCTGCTCTGTTCGACGGTCGGTTGGCAGTGGATCTTCTATGGCACTGGTTTGTTTGTTCATGGCTATCGGTACGCAGCATGCGCACGCATGCATATACGCAGTACGCACGTGCTGTGCGTGCAGTGCAGCGGACACACACGCACACTAAAGGCTGATTCGAAAATCTTGCGGTCTTCCCATCGGTCTCGGTCTCGGTCTTTGCCGTTTGGCATGCGAAGACCGAGACCGAGGAGAAGAGCGTTAATTGTGAATCGGCCTTGAGGAACCCATTCGGATGGCCCAGCGTTGGTTTGTCGAGTGGGCAGGAGCGTATACATACCGTAAATCCTCCAATAGTGCCCCGGGGCACTAGTCTTTCCACCTATTCTTTCCCGGGCACTATTGGAGGATTTACGGTACGTCCAGCCAGTGCCGTTCAGCAATGGTCAGCCTGGTCTGGTGCTGCCTGTGGCAGCTGCTGGTCAGCGACACACCCAACAGCCACAATCGAATCGGCGTCAAAGAGAAGGAGTACATTAACCGGTCACTGGCAGGCCAAAGGGCCACTGGACCCAATGCCGAAGTGAGAAACGCACGTACGGTATAGACATTGGCCCAGTGGACTTTGACACGTATTGTAAAATTGAAGAGTTGTGGAACAAAGGCGATTGCAGTGCTGGGATTCGAACCCAGGTCTCAGGATGCTGCCCACTACACCACACTCGCACGCCTCCTGCCAGAGTCCACAAATCACGCAGCTGCTGTTTTTGTCACGAACTTAAAAAACCGGTGTAACCTAGTGCAGACCGGATTCGGCACGGTGCCCTGGCGTAAGCTGGCCACTTCCGGCGCGGTTTGGGCCATTCTGGTGGCGCACTTCTCTGGCACTTGCGCCATCTACTTCATATCGACGATGGTGCCCATGTACTTCGCGGAGGTGCTTCACTTTCCCGTAGCAGAAGTGGGTGGTCACGTTTTATGAAGCTCTCTGATGGTTCGCTTTATGTACACGTTCCATGCAGAATGGTACGCTGGCGGCTCTGCCTTTTGTGGGACTAACGGTGACGTCTGTAGCTAGCGGCTACATCGCTGATTGGCTGCGGAGACGAAGACGCTGGCCAACGGTGGTCGTTCGCAAGCTCATGACCACCATTGGTCGGAATTTGGTGTACGGTACCGTAGATTACCCTACAGTAGCCTGTGGGCTCAATCGTTTCAAGTTTTGGCCACCTGGGGCCACCCTCGGGGTATTTTACGGTAGGCACGGCGCGATAGTCGTTCGTCGGGGAGCATCGGGAAGGGAGAAAGTGCCACTGTGGGGGGGGGGGCGGAGGGGGGCGGGGGCGGGCCCCCCCCCGCCGCAAAGCAGAGCTGCGCGCGTGGCGTCCAACAGTATGCAAACCAGACCGGTAGTGCAGTTATCGTTGTTGGATTTAGGGCAACGCTAGCAGTCCGTCAATGGCCCATATGAGCACATCCATCTCCATGACGCCTTCCCGTCTAGAGCCGCCGAAGTAGCCAAAGACATTCAGTAATCTAGGGCAGGACAGCACAAAAAATCTATCGAAAGGCAAGTCCACGGTCTAGTGGGATCCATCAAGGATCGAACCCTGAACAGTGCGCGCAAGAGGCCGATTCTCTACCACTGGCCAGTGTGTTGATTTGGGCGACGCTAGAGGCCGCAAGGCCCAGTAGCCTACCCATCTCCATGACGCCTTCCCGTCTACAGCCGTATAATTAGCGGAGGATGTGGAGGGTGGGCGAGAAAACGGAGAGGGGAGTCCTCGATCTAGTGGCGCCATCAAGAATCGAACCCTGAACCGTGCGCGCAAGAGGCCGATTCTCTACCACTGGGCCATACGCTGCACTGACCGGAAGTGCACAAAGCACAGCAACAGACCTCGCTCTAGCCATGGGAGGACTGGCGCTATGCGTGCTGGTCGTGTCGTTTCTGGACTGCATCCAGCGTCGGTGGGCCGTGACACTTCTGGTGTTGGGTCAGACGCTGCAAGGCCTGCAGTTCGCCGGCTACTTCGTCAACGGCATGGACGTGGCGCCCCAGTACGCGGCGCAACTCTTCGGCGTCACCAACACCGCCGCCTGTGCCTCGGGAATGGTGATGCCATTCGCCGCGGCCGTCATGACGCAGAACGTTAGTGGAATGTGCCGCACACTGGCAGAGGACAGTTCCAGTAGGCTACCGTTAACCCTATAACTAGCCCCCGGGGGCTAATTGCTTCGTTTGAGCCGTAGGAGGGTGTATAATTATGGGGAGGAGGCTAATGGGGGGTTATAAACTCAAAGTGCTTGGGTAAGTATAGGGGGTGGGGGGCTAATATAGGGTTGGGAGGGTGCATGTAATTATAGGGGGTGGGGGGCTATCAGTGGCGGCGCTACGTAGGGGCAGGGAGGGGCGGACTGCCCTCCCTAACTTCTGGACTGCCCCCTGCAACTTTTTGCTTTCCATCATGTACGAGAGCTTGTGTTGTGTGTGTGTGTGTATGTGCATAACAAATTTCAAATGAGAACCTTTGGTTGGAGGACAGGCGAGTCCTTCACTGCCAATCAAGATATTGGGGCTGAGTCGTAAAAAACATGGCTGAAGGAGAGCGCAACCCACTCAATAGCGCGCTTCATCCGTTCTGGCGGCGCATAGATAGGCGTTCGCTCTCATCAAAGTACGCACTGCCCTCCCCACAAAAGCGCAGACATGTAAAGCTTGACGGGTGTTGGGAATTTGCTGAGATTTTTTGCAACAGTGTACAGTACCTACCTTCCTCCTGTTTAAATTTGACCTCAATGGTCGGAGGCGAGGGGCGAAGGGGCGTATGTAAATTCTACTCAATTTCAACACAAAAAAATGAAGAAAACGACGTTCAACAGCCAAATTTTTGCCTTGGGCGCAAGGTGTAGAGGACAAAACATTGGAACAGCGCTGATTTTTTACAAAAAAATTGGCACTTTCGGGGCACGTTTTGACGCGTCTGCCACGTTTGACGCGTCCGTCAGCTGGCATGTACAGCTCCAACTTTTCAAACCGCCCCCTGTAACTTTTGGACTGTCCCCCCTAACTTTGAATCCTGGCGCCGCCACTGGGGGCTATATAAAAATAACCCACCATTTTGTCAATTACAACCTAAATCTTAAAGGCTGGTTGCCTCTGAAGAGCCTCGCCAGTCTGAGCGTCAGGCATAGAGGCGAAACGCTCATTTATTAATTGAAAATAAATATTCCCAGTATCCTAATGTTAGGTAGGAGTACATATTATTATTTACATAGCTACAGTTCCGGACAGATGTCTCTTGGTGAACAGGGGTGTATGCGCCCGCGGACGCGTTCCTGGGACGCCAGGGATGCTTTTGCGCCCCAACGTTATAAGATGCTCTAGCGGGACAGAGGGGATGAACGCAATCTGGCCAATGAGTGCGCTAGACGAGCCACTCTGGACCACGCGCGCGCGCCCCGCTGCACTGCGCGCGCCCCGCTGCACTGCGCGCGCCGCGCTGCCCACGCCGCCCCCTGGGGCGCTCTCAGGCGCGGCGCGCGATTGGACAGCGCATGGTTCCATAGGTGTCCTTGCATCCTTCCCTTTGCCTATCCTTCAGCGTTGGGGCGCGTTCCGCGCCCAGGGACGCATCCAGGGACGCAAAACCAAGAGACATCTGCCCGAAACTGTACCATATTCATTCTATTTACGGTATATATTTTTTCGCGAAATCCTCTAGTAGCACCCTAGTCCGATAAGACCCGCTGAACCCTGGGGCACTATTGGAGATCTACGTACGCACCGTGCGGTGTCTCTAGCAACATGCATTTTTCCCGAACCAAGACCGCATTCAGGGCCGCATCGAACAATGGCGCTCCGTTTGGTGGTTCCTCGCCGCCATCCTTCTAGTGGGCGTTGTCTCTTTCGACTTTCTCGCCGAGGGAACTGTGCAGGAATGGGCTATTGTACTGAACAAGGAAGAAGAGGAAGACCACGCCGACGAGTGTACTAACCATGAACCAGCGATGATTGTGTCAAAGTGCAATGCCAATACTGAATAAAAGAAAACTACCAATCTATGTAGGTATAGTACAGGTATTTTGCCACAGCACACAGAACGCGCCATTAACAATCTGACAACGTGGCGAATCAGCGCAACGGCGTACTTTACTCGCGAGGAAAGGTGCAGGACCGGATTTTGGCGCGAAGCCGAAGCTTTCATCCCGTAGTGGTAGAGAATCGTGGCTAGTGCCTAGTTTTAGAGCCTATAGGAGAATCTCCACCCCTAAGCCTAGGTATCTCTACCCGTATCGGGGCAGATAATCGGCCTCTTGCGCACGCAGTTCTGACTCTGGTTTCTATTCTTGATGGATCCACTAGATCGAGGTCGAGGACTTCTCTCTTAATGGATTTTCTCGTGCTGTCGCTGCCCTAGATCACAGATGGCGTTCTTCCTAAGGTCTTTGGCTAATTATGAGGCCAACTCTAGAGGGGGAAAGCGTCGTGGAGATTGGTAGCTGCTACATGTGGTCCATCGATGGCCTCCTAGCGTTGGGTTGCCATGTGGCCATTTCTTTGCTTGACTACAATCGTTGCCGCAATTCTGGGGGGTGCTGAACAAATAGTGGGGTGTGGTGCCCCAAGCCCCCCCCCCCGCCAGTCACAGGTCCTCTTGTCCTCTTTCATCACAGCCACCGTCGCTAGCAATGTCAGACCGACTATAGCTTTAGTCTGGTAGTATGTTGGACAACGTGGTCTATAAATCGATGTTTTGAGCGGGCGTCACATGAGCTATGATAGCCACAAGAAGAACTACTATGGTGTCGAGATTAGCTGGGATTCTCTGAGCCCTGTTGCAGTAATCCTCCTCTCTGCAGCAACAAATCACTATGTTTCTGTATGGGTAGTAGCAGCCATTCGGCCGTTGCATGCATCCGATATCGCAAAGGCGATATATGACGCCCTTCTGCAACAATAGTACACTGCGCCTCTACCGTAAACTCTCTAATTAGTGTCCTAAGGGCTGATTTTAGTTAAACTTGTGCGCTGTACCTACAACACTACTTGCAACGATTTTAGCGAATTCTCACAAAAACTAACGATTTTGACTGACCTTTTGTGGCAGCAGGACGGTCAAGTTGAACGTGCAAGCGTTCGTCGCCTCGCAGCTCGAAAGGTCACTTTTATAGCATTTGACTAAAACGAAATACCTAGCACGAACAGGTGATATATGTACAGAATACCAGCTCACGGGAATGTCCGAGTGGTGAAAAGAAGAGAGCAGCAAGCCTAACAGATGGAACAGTCCAGCGTTTCATCAGTAACACTAACACCGCCTTGTCTATGTAATTCTTTTTGGAAACAAATAGTTGTGTATAATTCACTTGTGCAGATTTTATTGCAAGTTGCATTCAAAGCAAGCATTCGCTCTTCGACGCGTAAGTGTAGCCGGTGGTGTAGCCAGAATTAATATTTCGTTTCTACACTGCGCACCATTCAACGCCCAACTAACATTGACAATTAACACAATATTTAATAGTCCAAGAAGTGGGCATCGAAAGACCATACCTGTAACCGGGTCTGGAAGAGTGGGGGGAGGGGAGTAAAAGGCCGAATTCTGGGGGGGGGGGGGGGTGTCTGGAGCAAAAGGGGGGTAGCTGGCCCATTTTTTGAGTTATACTGGTACTTTTTGGTCAAAAATGGGTATAAATAGGGTCTAAACAGTGTTATTTAGCTGTTTTATGGTCACACTTTGAAGTAATGTCTCTATCCGTTTCAGCCAAACGTGATGCAAAGTTTTGAAACTCAACCGAAAATGATGCGTGCACATATGCAAATTTTGAAATTTGAAACGTTGTTACTGTGTTACTGTAGGTGAAATTTTTTGAGGTGCGCCATTACATTACATTCCTTTCTCTAAAAATTACAATACAATTACGAAACAGAAAATTTACAAATGTACGAGTCGTTTCGATCGGAAAGCCCGCTGTACTTTGGTTCGTTGGGCCGCGAATTTGAGGAAAACAATTCGAAGTACACGGTTTTCTGCATACACGCGAAGGTAATTTAATTTTTAAATAATTCACGATTCCCTGAATCTCGTCAAAATATGTCACGAATTTAGACCGGAATACACGTCATCTTCTTCATAAACTGCCTGGGATTCTTTGCGCTGCTCGCCACCGCTGTCTGTGAGATGCTGTTCGCGTGAGTGTTGCGCCGAAATTAAAAAAAAAACCTGCAAATTTCTTGTTTTTAAATTTTAATTTCTTCTAGCGGTAGCGGCGTCTTGCTTCTGCCCACGCTCTTCGAATGCTTCGTCTTCGTGAGTTTGGCGGCCGCCGTTCGGTTCGAGATTCCCTATCTGCTTATCCCATACATCATAGAGTTGGTGGGTCCATGCCTTCTCGTTTGTGTGCACGTGTGTGCGTCCACATCATAGGTGGGATCGGAGGAGTCTAGGGGGGGGGGGGGGTGGCTTCCACGTAGGTGTAGATTGGGCCAATAGCCAGGGGGGGTGGCTGGGGGTTTAGAGGGGGAGGGGACTCATCCCGCATCCCGCTCGGATCGATCGAAAATTTTGGAGGAGGGGTGGTCGAAGTGGAAAATTTCGCACCAAATAGCGTGTAAATCGGTGCTTGTGCAGGATTGACTAAAGCTGGGGGGGGGGGGGTGGGCTTACTTTTCGTGCACGATTGACCGAAGCTGCGGGGGAGGGGGGGGGATGAACCCTACCTACACCCTACCCAGTTACACCTATGGTGAGAGCAGGGTTGCACAATTTAAAAAAAAAAGTTGGATTTTTTTTAAATTAAAAAAAAATTCTCTGTTTTTGGGTAAAATTTAGCTTTTGAGTGGCAAAAAGGCGTTTAAATGGTGTTTAGATGGTACAATTAGTAGTTATTCATGCATAAACTTGCTTATTAGCACCAAAACCAAGCTCTTTTTGGGGTTCCCAACTGGTTCCCAACATAGTGCGATACCGTACACGACCATTTAGAGGCAGCGGCTTTGTCACCATTTGACTAAAACGATGCTAAATACGCTTCTAAAGGCTTTAGGGAAGCACTAGTACTTGTGTTTGACACTCGAATAGGCTAAAAGTATCTTATAGTACAGGTATATGGCGCCAATGATGGCTCCTAAGTCAATTTAAAAAAATTTAAAAAAAAAAAATTTTTTTTTTTAATTTAAAAAAAAAACTTGAAATTTTATTTTATGCAACCCTGGGTGAGAGGCCCCCCCCTGGCGATCGCCATCCTGGATAACTTGCGGAAAACCCTCTTTGAATATTAAAGGATGAGACCCAGACCCAGTCAGCCCGATCCTGCTGGCCAGCCCGATCCAGTCCGATAGGCCATTAAGGAAAAATTTGCAGGTGGCTGCAAAAAAAGGTGAATATGTGACGCTCTTTTGTTGGAGCCCAGTTTGAAAAAGAGGGGTATCAATTAAGGCATGCCTCATTTATGTATAGCCACTTATGCTTTGCAGCTGATCAACTTCAGTTTGAACAAACCGTGTATAAAAACCAAACCAAACGCTGCAACACGTCACATATTCGGCATTTTTTCGTGTTCGCGTGCATAGAAAGGAATCGTGCATCGTGCGTGCACAGTGGCAATTATAGGACCTAACTGGACTGGAACACCCCACATTCACATATGTTGCATGACTGAATGCCACGTGGTTGCGAGACAGGCAGGAGGGACCCCAGGATCTTGCACAAGGACCACTATGAAGACGTACGCACGCACGCACGTACGCACGCAAGCACGTTGTATAGGAGCAGTGCGTTATTGGGTGAAATGCCAAAAAGGGGAATGACGAATGGAGCCAGTACCGTATGTATACCTACACATCACTAACTGAACTGTAGTGGCAATCCACGTCTCACAAATGTTAGCAAGGTGCGATTATTATTTAGGTAGGAACTTTGGCTGTGCCAGGTTGATGGTAATGACCAGAGATAGATGAGATGTGAAAGGATTGCCATTGCGTTCTGTGTGAGTGAGCTCACACAAAAAAAATGCCGAATATGTGACATGTTGCAGCGTTTGGTTTGGTTTTTATACACGGTTTGTTCAAACTGAAGTTGATCAGCTGCAAAGCATAAGTGGCTATACATAAATGAGGCATGCCTTAATTGATACCCCTCTTTTTCAAACTGGGCTCCAACAAAAGAGCGTCACATATTCACCTTTTTTTGCAGCCACCTGCAAATTTTTCCTTAATACAGTGTTTTTTCGTAAGACAAACATCGATGCATAAAACCTATACAGGCACCCGCACGCATGCAGGCACGCACGCACACGTGCATGCACATACGCGCGCACGCACGACATACCGTAAACCCTATAATTAGCCCCCCGGGGGCTAATTTTTTCGTTCGAGCTCTAGGAGGGTGTATAATTATAGGGGGGGGCTAATTATATGGGGGGGGGCTTATAAAGTGGAAGTGTCGATGAGTGGGAAGATGTGTGGGCAAAAAGGCGCGTGGAGGCGATTTTTAAGGGAAAAAGGCGCTGTGCACACACGTTGGTACACTCTAACATACTCTCACACAGTCTCACATGCACATACGTGTACATACATACACATACGCGACCATACATACACCCAGACATGGAAACATGTGCCTTTTAGACGATGGTTCATTTAGGGAGGGGGCGTAATTATGGGGGGGGGGGCTTATTAACTCAAAGTGGTCTTGGGAGGGTGTATTATTATAGGGGGGGGGGGCTAATTATAGGGGGGGCTAATTATAGGGTTTACGGTATTTACCATGTATTACATATGTAGCATGTTTGGTAGAATCCCTCAAGTGCAGTAGGAGACAGTGACACTCATCGTATAGAATGTGAGCATGTGGATTGAAAATAGGTACTCATGTATTTTTCGTTGACCAAAGTTGTGCACAACTGATTGTCATGCAAATGATACCAAGCAGGATGACGTATCAGCAAAAATGGCAAGCATGCAGAGAAACTACAAACAGAAGCCGCTGCGGATAATATTTTTGGGTAATGTGTATGTATGTGCCTGCCGTATGTACATAGGTACGCATGAATGTGGCGTGCTACGGACGTGCATTTCACAAAATGATGCGAGGTGGAGTACTATGGCCAGTCCAGCAGCAGAAGAGAGAGAAGTGCACCGCAACCTAATGGTTTAGCTATTCAGATGACTGTAGGAGAAGCAGTGCCATGCCTGGAAGTCCGGCGGGGAACGCCCTGCTTGGGCCGACTGTGGAGTCGTCGACGTTCACCCACTTGGACTTGCCCGAGTTGACCGTCCTGCACCCAGGCCATGTACGTGTAGTGGCCGCTAAAAGGGCTGTCTCCCCTGTGCTCAACAATAGGCGCCTTTGGCAATATGGCTCCCTTTTTTAGAAAGTGAAAATATTTTGGTGCATCAGAGCGTCTTGACTCTAAGGAATGTAATCTTGTACATCAAAAGGAGATCATCTTTATTATTGATGTCAAGTCTCTTCGACCTAACCACACCAAAATACCGACCTAACCACACCAAAATATCGCCATTTCCCGGTTTTGGTATAACGGGGAAAGCATTTTGGTGCATCCAATATTGTCCAACTGCTGCAGCTAGTCAACATCTGTTTGGGCAATCAACTTTCACATTATAGCGAAGCTCTGTCATGCACTGTTTAAGAGCCTATAGAGCATCAGAACTTGTGGTTGCTGGTAAATTATGTGTGTGTGTGCGTGCGTGCGTGCGTGCGTGCGCGTGCAGTTGTGCTATATTGCTGCATCGTAGCGTAGTGATGTAAAGAATCAAAATTATCGCTATAACTAGGCTTTCAACTTTTGTGTTTTAGCCAAAGTGATGCGACGTACTCACATCAAGTTTCTTGCGAAGCAGCCCATTTGACGGTGTGCGTGCGTGCGTGCACTTCTGCAGCGCCATATTGGTTCGTTGGAGCATAGTGGTGTAAAGAATCAAAATGATCTACACGTGCAGGCGGTCAACTTTTGTGTTTTAGCCAAAAGTGATCCGACCTACCCATATCGATATTTATCGATTATTCCGGAAGTGAAAATATTTTGGTGCGTCGGATCGTGTTGACTTTAAGGAATGAAATGTTCTCCATCAAAGGGCGATCAACTTTATTGATGTTTAGGCCATCCGACCTAACCACACCAAAATATTGCCAATTTCCATTATCGGTATAATGGGGGGAGGTATTTTGGTGCGTCCAATTTGGTTCAAATGTTGATAGTGGTCTAGATCATGTCTGGGCAAGCAACTTTCCCCATTATAGCGAAGCTCTGCGATGCACCGTTAAAGAGCCTATAGGGTACGGAACTTTTGGTTGAAATTTTTGATCACTAATATCTCATTATCAGTGGTCAAGATTTGGGTTCAGTGGCTTGGCATAGACTTCCCATAAGAAACTGTTCAAGGAAATCAAAAAAAAATTGGGGGTTAATTGCGCACTTTTTCGAGATTTACTCTTGGTGGAAACCACTCAAAAAAAACGACTATGTCCGAAAAAAACGCATAAAATCGGCGATATCTCAAGTTTGGTAGGACGCAGAGACGATTCCTTTGGTACGCAAAATTGCCATCATGGTTCGGCTACACATGCCAAGTTTCATCACAATTGCCCACGGTGCTCGCGAGTGGTGCTCCAAAAACTGGGTGGAGAACAAGAAAAAAAAAAAAGACACTATTCCAAAACCTTTTTGGGCCTTTTCCCTTAACGCGCAATAGTATTGAAACGCGCGCTGTGGCGCGTACGGTCTCCCGATGAGTGCGCTTCTTTTGAGCCATAACGCGACCAAATCGGTTCAGGCAATCAAAAGTTATAGGCGATCGAAAATCCGAATTCTCGCGCGCGCAAGTCCCTATGGGGTTGCGGTGCGCGTACCCCCCTACACTTTACCTGGTGCGTCTAGGCTGTCTCACTGCTTGCGACGTTCCTCTGCGCGGTGTTCTCATTTGCACTCTTTCTGTACACCGTTGGCAAGGCGCCAAAAGACTTTGACACTGGCGCTATTCATCCCTCATTGGCAATGTTTCGCCATCACGGTGGGCCAGCTTGCGTTTCCTTGTTTGCATTGCATTCGAACGCTACCCATACATATGTACACACACACACACACACACACACACACACACACACACACACACACACACACACACACACACACACACACACACACACACACACACACACACACGCACGGCACACACACACACACACACACACACACACAGCAGACACAGACAGAACGGGGGACGCCACACACACACACACACACACACACACACACACACACACAAAAGGAGAGTTGCTACGGTGCAGGGGGGTTTTTGACAGTTGAAAACACTTAGAAAACTTGGGGGGGGGGGATGGGGTTCTTGCTGGGGGCTCTTCCCCAACAGTATTACGGGAGGTATTCCTAGACAGTGTACTTGTACGTCACTTGTACAAAGTCATGTCGTTTTCAGCGTGGCAGCTTTTCTTGGCTCTGTCCTTCGTGCTTTTCAACGCCCTGCTATTCCAGGCGCTCTTCATGCACATCGCCATAGCCGCCTTTCGCTATTTCCGCGACAAGGGGAGGGGTTGGCTGGCGCTAGCGTATTCCTGCAGTCACCTTGCAGTCTTGACTTGGCTTTGCCTGCATCAAAGCGCCCACAGAAGTGTCGTGTCGCAACCAGCCCTCCCCTCCCCCTCGCAGAATTACGTGCATCCCTTCCGATACGCGGCGAGAATGCGCTGCGCGAGCGAGAACATTTTGCGCTTTCCGCCACCGTCGGCGGTCGATGCATGGCAGGAGGAGCCGCGTTCGCGGTGGGCATCGGTCGAAGAAAGGGATCGTTCCGTCTCGGAGAGGGCCTCTGCTGAGCGACGCACGGACGTCCATGCAAGGGACAACAGCTCACACCACCATCCTTTGGCAGCTCAAAACGACGAGTCATCGCTGGCAGCGCTTCAGCGCTACTCTGATCCTCCAAAGTGCATGCTGTCGCCGACCGTTCCGGCCATCAGAAAGTAGTAGGGGAAGGATTGGAGGTGTACCTGTGAACCGTTTTGGAGAGACGAATTTTTGTGTTGAGGAGGCGTGCTTGCTGTCACCATCTTGTCCATGGCACACAATGACAAACGTTGTGTGGCGCGTAATTTTTTGCATTTTTAGTGGTCTGCTGCCACCTACATACCCAAGTGTGGTATATGCCATCTGCCATAATGATGCTTCAAATCTGTAGTCCCATATTTCCAAACGTGCAGTTGCAAGTGCACATTGTGCTTGTCAGAGGAAAACGGATATGCAACTTCCATTGGTGCCGTTTGGTTCGCTGTCTAGCCCCTGATTCTGTGGTTCGACTTGTAAATGATCTGTGCAAAAAACTACGTCGAGTACAGATTGAACTGATCTCCGCAAAGTGTTTGTTTTTCACTGTGTGACGCTTTCAAGGTTGATTGAAAAGAGCAGTGTGTATGAAGGAGCTGCAGAGCACGGCACTGACCTATCTACTTCTTACTCAGTGGTCTTATGTCCAGGTGGTGGTGTCTGGCAGGCGGCGTCTAGGGTGCCTGTCCTTGAATGACGCACTCATGACAGTAACCGGAAATGAGGCCCTGGGTTGGGGGGGGGGGTGGGGTTTGAGCACCTTTTGTGGGGGCGTTGAAAACTCGAGAAGGGAAGTCTGGGGGAGGAAAACTGAATACGTTTTGACAGCCTCCAGAACACCTCCAGTACCTCAAATTATGATTCATCCAGACTTCTAGAGAGGAATATGAAACCGAGAGTTTGGTATGAGAATGTCAGAGCAAGTACTCAGACTCGAGTATTGCCCCAGGTTTGCCATTTAGTGCAAAAAATCTCCATAATAACGCGGACTCGTTGGCACAGTGAACAAACAGGGCGGGGGGGGGGGGTATATAATTTTTTTTGTGCGTCACAAGCTCGTGCCTATTACACAACGTTTATATTGCGGGTGTGTAGCAGAACTTGCGGTACATAGTGTCGAGAATATTGACGAGTCTGTTACACAAAGAGTCGAGACACGAACACAACTGTGTGCAAGGTGCATGTACGTCAGATTGAGAGTGTTCTGCGATTGAGAGTGTTGTGTCTGACGCTGTGCAGTCGCCTGAATCGCTTTGTCCCACTGTCACAGCCGCTTTGTAAAGTTCAAACAACATCCTCATCCATCACCCGCCACCAAATGTCCCAAAATTCAAACCCAATTGTCCCAATCGAGACATTTATAATGTAGCAATTACAGTGTAGGGTAATAAAATTTCCTAATCGCATAAACTGACCAGCCACCTACATAGTGTATTCAACTGATAGGGTGTTTTTTTTTTTATATTTTGCAAAGTGAAAAATTCTAATATCTTTTTGACAGCTTGACCGAATACTAGGAAATTTTTAACGGAATAGTTCTAGGATGCAAATGGATGTATAGACAATGTGCAAATTCCACTTTATTTGGAGGATGTCTGGGTGCATGTCCGATCGAGCCGGCGCGCTGGTGGGAAGCTCAATGATTATGCTCGCTGTGGGCACGATGCTGACTACAGGTGAGCAAAATGGCGCATGCATGCAAAGAGCGACTTGTACCGCGATTTAGTATTTGCCAGACAGACCTAGCCTAACTGCACGTCTTGTTGGGCGCTCCATTTGACCAAGCGAAAATTGTCGACTTGGATGGCTACGAGGACACGTTTAGTGGCAGATCCAAGTGGAGGGGACTGGACCCATTGCTCCTCCCGAAATCGGAAACCTAGACTGAAGGGGTTGGGGGGGAGGCTGGGCAGTGCGAGAAGAAACGTGCTTCCGCATACAAATGCTTGTAGGTGGTTGCAAATAGGAAATTCTCGCCTGAGGCGCTGCTCTTTCTAGTTATCGTCAAAAATAGACTGACCGCCCAAACCATCGTCGAACTTCCAACGAAGTTTGACATGATAAAACACCTCCCTCTTCGAATTTTGGGATTTGCGCCTGGACAGGTTTCGCGCCACTGTGTTGCAGGCAACATCGCGGTCTACGCAGTGTCGTTGCTGCACAAGACGACCGGCGGCGCGGCGTCCATGGAGGCGCTAGGCTGGATGATGAGCTTCCAGGAGGGAGTGCCCGGCCTCGTGATCCTGACAGGCTACCTCTCCGACAGACTCGGAGCCAGGCTCGCCTCCGCGTTGGGCAGTCTGCTCTTTTGGTATTTAATATTTTTCTCTTTTCTTTTTCTCTCAGTTGATTTTTTTTTTCATCTTTACTATGGACCCACAGCCAGCGCGGTTCACGCGACGCGAACAGTCAAAGAGTGAGTGCGGGTGGGGCCAGCACACGGGTGAAGAGAGACGGTCGGACATCTGTGGTGCGCGATGCACGGTCATGGCAAGCTGTACGTGTTGCAGCGCCAGTGTGGGAGCCACCTACTGGACAGTCAGCTGGTCCCTGCCTTGGTTCGTCCTCACCTACAGCGTTGCTTTTGGCATTGGTCATATTACGGCTTTCAACGCCGCTCAGGTCAACATGCTCAGGGTACGTGACACACGCAATGTGACACAACAATCTTAGGATGGATTTACAGCTAATCGCCTTTCCCAGGGGGCATAGACCTGTCTTTAGAATTTAGATAGCAGACTATCCACTGGACGGTCCTGCAGATGTAAACTGCGCATTTGCTTGAGTCTGTGGTAGGGTCTGGGTCTGTGTCTGTCTTGGTGTCAGCTTCTCACTAGGTCTATAGGTCTGTGTCTGGGTTCTGAGTCAGGGTCTGGGCTGACCGGAATTGACAATTACGTCCTTCAGTTTTGTAATGTGTGCAGCATTGACATATACATGTATGCAAAGCATTTGCCAATGTACATACATACCTAAAGTAAGCAAGTTGGTTGGGCCGTTTAGATGTTTCCAGCCAAGGCAGGAACAGCAATGGCAGTAATCATGGGCGCTTATGGCGCTGGCTGCTTTTTGTTCAGTCCTATTCAGACTGCACTCATTAATCCGGACAACTGTGTGCCCAACGCGACTACTGGGTTCGTAGAACGCTGTGCAATGTAGGTACAGTATGTTGGTAAATTGATTCATTTAGTGCTCTTACAGTTTCAGTTAAGCCTGAGCTAGTTTACAAATGTCTGATTTTCTAGACTAACACCATTTACATGCACATACACGTAAACACTGCAATCGACCTGGTCAGTCACTCTAGACTCTTTGACGACGAACAAATGCTGGACAGAGTGCCGCAGGCGTTTGCTACGCTCGCGTTGATCTACGCCCTGCTCACCAGCATAGGCTGCTGCCTTTTGCCACGACCCGACCACAATGACAGTTCGGTATGCATGCTGTACTGCGGCGGCAGCTATTGTCTTCTGTACTGTACACCCTATGATTAGCCCCCAGGGGCTAATTGTTTCATTCGAGCTCTAGGAGGGTGTAAAAATATAGGTGGGGTGGGGCTAATTATGATGGGGCTTATAAACTGGAAGGGTGGATGTGTGGGGAACCTTGTTGGCGCAAAGACACATAACGACACACATGGGTAAAGACACATGACGAAGGCGGAGATGCTGCTAATATAACTGGAGAAACTCCACCAAGTTGTCGCGATTAGGACGATTTCGATTGGCCTCTGAGATTGGCGCTTATCTAAGGGGGTGTGTGTGGGGTGTGGCGCTTATAATACGTCTTACAGTACCCATGGATAGCACATTATACGGGCTAGACATATTTTTCGGTTTTCAGCGATTGACTAACAGTGGACCACCTCCTATAGCCACCTCCCAGGCGTTGATAGAGACGGCAAGATTGCCCGGGTTTTGGCTTCTGTTCGCGCAGTTTTTCTGCCACTGCTGGCTCTACAGTCTCGCTCTGTCATTCTGGAAGGCGAGTACTAAAGTTGTGCGAGATTCTGGTAGTGAAGCTACCATAACTCCTCCAATAGTCCCCCCAGATACGGAAAGGTTTAAAGTATAGTGCCCTGGAGGGTAAGGGGTATGCTCTGCCGTGTGCCCTTTATGGGCAACCATAAAGTGGTGTAGGTACATTTAGTATATCGTGCATACAACACACTACTGGGCAGCGTATCGCGTTGTGATAGAGAATCGGCCTCTTGCGCACACGGTACTGGGTTCGATTCTTGATGGATCCACGATGGATCGAGAACTTCCCTTTTCGCCGTACTGTAGACTGTTGACGGCTTCCTACGGCGTTGCCCCTAATCCAACAACAACAACAACCACCCGAAGCACACATACATACATCTCGTGTCCAGGCGTTCGCTCAGACGTTCGTGTCAGACGACCACTTTCTGGCGATGACGAGCAGCCTAGTCGCACTCGCCAACCTCACGGGACGAATCCTCTGGGGCATTGTTGCAGACAAGGCTTCGCTCGACGTACGTGCGTTGTCTGTCACGCCATAGACATCCCTCCATCCATCCTTCTTAGGCTCATGATTTCGATCATGTGGATCTGTCTACTAGCCCTCCCAAAGAGGGTCCCCTCCCGTGACAACAGTTCTCCCTCCAGTGGCGTAGCCAAGGGGGGGGGAAGGGGGGGAAGCTTCCCCCCCCCCCCGAAATTCGCCGAAGCTAAAATTTTTTTACTTGGTACCCTCTGTTGCAAAAGTGCCAATCTGGGCCTTTTTCTCAATTTCAATGCAAATAATGATGAAAACGACACTAAAGAGCCAAATTTTCGCCAGCGGCGCATTGTTTTGCATAACAAACCGTGAAAGTTCGTTACCCTACTCTAAAAAATTTGCCTGCGGCGCTATTTTGAGCACGGAAATCGACCGTTTTGACAACATTGCTAACGTTTTGGTGTGAATATAGTCAGACAAACGAGCGCAAAGCGTGTAAACAGATTGGATGAGAGAGTGTCTAAAGCTTCCCCAGCCGAAATGGCACAATGTCCAAAAAATTCGACAGGGTCCCCCCTGTTGCAAAATTGAGAATTTGGCCGAAATTGGACTGCCCCCCCCCCCCGAAATCAAGTCCTGGCTACGCCACTGTCTCCCTCTGCCTGCTTTTAAGGTTTTTCCGATTCGGAAACGTAATCCTAGGTTACAAAATCGCTCCCTGGCTTGAAGTCGACCGGACGGTGATGGACGGCGCGTGTGGTGAACGAGTCGGCCCAGTGTGCCGGACGGACGCGTATAATTGGGCCTTTAGTGGGCGCTGGTGCTGGCCATGTCGCTGCAGACGGCGTCCGGCGCGTGTCTGACCTTGAGCGGCACGATGGGGCGCTGGTCGCTGGCCGCCTGCCTGTGCGTCCTCTTCTGCGCCTGCAGCTCCACCATGGTGCTGTATCCGCTCGCTGCCAAGCGCCTCCCGCTCAGCACCGACCAGCTGGGCATCACAGTCTCCACACTGTGGAACGCTTCGGTATGCTAGGCATACATGCAGCAGTACTCCACTTCGAGTCGTGACGCGCCCCCCCCCCCCCCCCCCCTGCAACTGAGGCGTGGGAGCAGAGGGAATGGGGCTGTCCTTTCTCTGAGGCGACTGTAGCTGATTTGGTGGAGACGTGGGTGGATGGGGGGGGGGGTGTTGGGGTAACGTACATTGCACAGTGTGTGCGTGTGCGTGCGTGCGTGCGTGCGTGCGTGCGTGCGTGCGTGCGTGTGTGTGCGTGTGTGTGTGTGTGTGTGTGTGTGTGTGTGTGTGTGTGTGTGTGTGTGTGTGTGTGTGTGTTCGCTTTATTGGTTCCCAGGGGGGGGGGCAGCAGGCCGCTACTGCGGTGGTCAACCTCAACTTGCAGCAACTCTGTTTTATCTCCTCGGCCATCTTCGGCCAACTGTTTCTGCAGAGGATCGGCTACGACGGCATGTTTCATTGCGGAGCGCTTCTGACGGCCTTTGGTGCGTGCGAGCTCGCTCGCTCGCTTGTTGTTGTTGCATTAGGGGCAATGCTAGGAGGTCGCCAATGGCCCATTAGCATACCCTTCTCCATGACGCCTTCCAGTCTAGAGCCGCATGAGTAGCCAAAGACATTCGGAAGAACGTCATCTGCAATCTAGGGCTACGACGGCGCGAGAAAATCCATTCAGAGGGAAGTCCTCGCTCTGGTGGATCCATCGAGAGTCGAACCCAGGACCGTGCGCGCAAGAGGCCGATTCTCTACCACTACGCCATCCGCTGCCCGCTCGCTCGCTTGTAACTGTACGGTAATGGCGCACAAGCGAGGAAGCTCATGAATTCACCGCAGCGGCGGCGATTGCTCTGGTCGTATGGTGGAAGGGAGGCGGTGGAGACGCGTCCGATGTCGACGAAGAAGCTGTCTATCTTCTTGCCATTGCTCGTGAAAGTCGCGGTTGAATAGGTTGCACACTTTTCTTGCACTTGCACATGGCACGGGTATCTAGTGACGCAAAGAAGAATGTGCCAGTATAATTAGTCGACAAAGAGAGAGATGACTACAAACGTGCCTTCAATCTATACAGTAGAGGAAGAGATCCCGTGATTTCAACTTGTGTATATCAACTTGTTATTAAAACTGGATCAGACCGTACATATTTACACGTTCGAGCTCTTGGAGGGTGTATAATTATAGGGGTGGGGGCTTATAAACTGGAAGTGTCGATGAGCGGAAAGCTTTGTGGGTGGAGAGGCGCGTGGAGGCGATTTTTAAGGAAAAAAGTCGCTGTGCACACGTTGGTACACTCTAACACACTCTCACACAGTCTCACATGCACATACGTGTACATACATACTGATATGGAAAATGTTGCCTTTCAGACGATGGTCCATTTAGGGAGGGGGCGTAATCATATCAATTTAGGGGGGGGGGGGTAATCAATTTAGGGGGGCTTATTAACTCAAGGTGGTCTTGGGAGGGTGTATAATTATAGGGGGCTAATTGTAGGGAGGGGGGCTAATCATAGGGCTTACGGCATCTCCAAATTGGTCCTAAGAATGCTAACAAAAAATTTTGGCCCGATCCGTCAAGCCATAAAGCAGATTAGGAGAACCGGTCTGTAACAGACGGACGAACGGACGAACGAACAGACCATTACGAAATTCATCGTCCGTATATGAACTCGCGGCGCTGACGCGCGGCGAAAAAACGTGAGCTCAGGCACATGTTCAGCGTCATCAACATACGGCTGCTATAAAATAAGGAATAATTTGCAGTGCAAGTAGCGTTGTTTTGCATCGCACACGAATCACGTTCAACTTGTATAACGATGCGCGTTCGAGCGAATTTGTTCTGTGCGGGCGCGTGCGCGTCCATTGACTCGCATCGTATTCAAATTGTTAGAACCAATCTCTTCTCTTAGTACGTCGCTAGTGTACCTCTGCAAGCACCACATCATTATCAGTATTATCACTTTGAACAGTGTTTTGTTACACGTACAGATATTGACCATAGAGCCCACATACAGTGCACCGTACGAATGACTGGAACATGTGTGTACTACGCACATGGATAAACGCACCACACGCACTCGTTGTACTCGCTCAATTTTTGTTGATTTCTGTACTGTAATAATGTACCCACTAGTACGGTCGCCAAACTCGTTTGGTTTTCTTCGCTTTTGACCGCTCTTCGCTTTCGTCGTCTGGCCGATGCTCCGTCGGTGTCGGCATTGTCTCCGGCACGTTTTGCGGCGGCGCCTGAGGCGCTCGCGGCATCGCATACGCCGTCGTGGAAGGCATCAGGAGAGGTTGAGGAGCGCTCAAGCCCAGCAGGGCCACGGTGCCCAGGGTGGCCGGGAGCAGCTGGGGTGGTTGCTGGGGCGTTGGCAGACCGACGAGACGGGCAGATGAGGTGGACGGCTGGCCGTATAGGGCGACGGGTCGGTGGACGCCGAACAGGGGTGCAGCAGCTGCTGCAGCACCCAGGCCAGTCGCCCCGGCGCTGGTCAGAGGCAGAGAGAGGCGAGAGGACTTGGGCAGTGGAACGTCGACGTCGAGCATGCTCGACGGCAGCGACTGACTCAGAGAGCGGCGCAGCTCCTCCTCGGCCAGCACTGGAGTTCAGAAATATGCATGGGAATGTGGGTAGGACGCACGCACGCGCGCACGCACGCACGCACACACGCACCGGCACGCACGCACGCACGCAGTCACACACGCACACACACCCGCACGCACGCACGCACGCACGCAGGCACGCACGCACGCACGCACGCACGCACGCAGGCACACACGCACCGGCACGCACGCACGCACCCACCCACCCACGCACGCACGCACGATAACATGTACGCACTGCTTGCACGCATTCCCACACATGCAACAACAACTGACATCTGTCGGTGAAGTTTTGAGGACTGCCCGTCATTCCCATGCGCTGACCGAAACTCTTGTTCCTGGATTGCCTGGGCCCGTCGACGGTGACCTTGATCGCGTTGTCATAGGTCGCCACTTGTATCGGATTGGAATAGACGATGATGGAGAGGCGGAAGCGCTTGCCTGCAAGTGTTATGTACATTGGTTTCGGGCGTCAACATGCTTACAGTGCTGCGCGAAAGTGAAGCAGTGCGTTCAATTCCTCGCGTCTGCTCTACAAGGAAGCAACCGCTCCTTCTCTCAGAATGAGTCACGCTTTAGGAATGCTCTCCAGCGCTTCCCGGCCCATATTTGACATTCCAGCGACCGTGCGGTCTATTCAAATTGTGGAATGCGCGCTCTGTGTCTGTCCGCCTGTCTGCGCATTGAATGGCGCGCATTCTTTTGAGTGGGCGTTTGTTGACACGAGCACAGCTGACATTCTTCTCGACTTCTCTCATTGCTTTTGTATACATCGTATGTGCATACCGTTTGTCTTTAGATGTTCCGTTGTTATTTCTGCGCAATACAGTGCAATACACCCTGCAGCGCCGAGGCGCAAGCAACACACACGTTGTACATACGCGTGTACACCCGTACAGAGGTACGTAGGTACGTACATTAGCGGCTTTGCTCAGAGCAAAATACTGGATTCGCCAGGGGGGACTAAGCAACGCGTAGTGCGTAATTCGACGCCAAAACACTTCTTGGATTAGCATCTCAATAGGGCAAGCTCGCTTCTCAGAAATGGACTGCTGACACATGCGCACATGCATTCATGTGCGTATAGCCCAAAGAACGCATGTACATACGTGTAGATGTACGTACACCTTACATGCGCAACGCACTAGTGCATGTAGTGTGTGTACGTACGCATACATGTACATACAATAACTGCGCGGTGCCGCATCGGTGGGTTGCAAAACGTCCGCATACACATATCACGCACTAAGATCACGCCTGTACATTGTGCACGCGTGTTGGTGTAATGTGGGAGGGAGGGGGGGGGGATAGAAGCGCGAACGGTTGTTGAACGGGTGGTCGCAATTCGCGAAGAATTTTGCCAGTGTCGACTTTCTAATTTTCTGGCCTACTGTGCCTGTGACCTAACGAATCAATCTCCTGTTGCGCAGACACTGTGCCCAGCATTTTTGCTAGCAAAACCCTGTCAATGTGTACTGTATATAGCCCACCTCTGCCGCTCTTGCCAATGAACCGGAGGTCGTGGAAGGTCGCCTGACCGTTGTGCAGTTTCGCCGCGTTGTTCTTGACGTCGGCGCAGCTCCTCTCCTCGCTGCCCGCCCGGATCTCCACTCGGACGCCGTCCGTCAAGCCGTCCGCGTCCGCGTCCACGGCGACCACCCTGAAGGGCAGCGCATGGCCTAATGGTAGAGAATCGGCCTCTTGCGCCGGCACGGTCCGGGGTTCGATTCTTGATGGAGCCACTAGATCGAGGACTTCCCTCTCAATGGATTTTTTTGTGCCGTCACTACCCTAGATTACAGATTGCGTTCGTTCGAACGTCTCTGGCTAATTATGCGGCTCGAGACGGAAAGGCGTCATGGAGATGGCTATGTTAATGGGCCGTAGGCGTTGCCCCTAATCCAACAACAATACCACTCTAAAATTCCGATGACCCAGCTGTAGCTCGTTGTGGTCACGCACGCACGCACGCACGCACGCACGCACGCACGCACGCACGCACGCACGCACTGTCTTTGTAGCTACATACGGTAGGTGCAACTGAGTGCGCAGCACGCAGCGTTCAATAAACGCGCTGTCTGTTCTTCTCCCGACAGACCTGAAGACAGAAGGGAGCGCCTTGTTGGAACGCCAGTGCGGGGGCAGGAGGCTGCAGAGGAGGGCTGGTGACGAAGTCTGGGTCAGCTGCGTCGTCGACGTCGACGCCGTCGCCGCTTGAATCATCTCCGCTGCGATTTTTGTTCTTTCCGCCCAATTTCCCGCCGCTCGTCTTCTAGCGCTGGCGCGCGTGTGTGTATCTATCGCTGCGCAGGCAGAGAGCAATGTGATTCTTTCGGCGCTCCGGCCGGTTTTGCGCGCCCGCGCGCGCGCTGCCAGCGCCGCCGCGACGGGGCGCGGAGGAATCGTAAAACGGCCGGTCGGCGGTCGGCCGCCGCCAGATGGCGGCCCTTGCCTTTGATTAATTGGCCACCGCGCGCGCGCGGGCGCGCGCGACCTCGCGGCGGCGGCGGCGATCTGTTTACGATGGATTCCCAACCAGCCGCTGACCGCCGCCGCGCCTGTAAACTCTACAGAAGAGAGGCCGGGCTGCGGCATACCGCAGTCGGGAGGGCCGAGACCGAGTGAGTGCTCTGTATACATACAGGATGAAAGGTTCGAGCAACAGAGCAACAAGAGCCAAGCACTCATAGATTGCTCATAGGTGTAACCTATACATGGCGTTTAGTAGCGCGAAGGAAATTCGTCGAAAATCAAAAGGGCGCCATCAACGGAATCTTTGAAGCGTTGCAGTAGTTCGGTTGAAGATGTTTGCGAACAAAGTGTTTTGTCTCAAAACGTGCAATGAAGCAGCGATGTGTTTCTTAAAAGCAGCAGCAATAAATCGCCTTGATTAGACTGACACAGTTCAAAGTACCAGGAATGACAAAGAAAAAGGAGGAATACAGAAACCTCGCCCTCAGATATCTCGAACTCAGTAGGTACAATAGGTATACAGACAGAACGTGTGTACTGTTAATTAATGCAACTTGAAAATGTGCTAACTGGCGAGTAGCATTGTGTACCTTCCGGTTCGGGATGTCCAAGTTTTGACCACACCTCCCTCTACCCTAAACAAATGTCAATAGGGCGTCAGTTAAAAACGGACACTGATCGAAGCACGGAGAGACGAAAGTGCGCGCTATTTTGGTGTATCTTTTGAACCATGACGCACAAACAATCGAGCAAGCGTTGACAGACAACAATCATAGCCGGCTACGGTACGATCGTTCCTTGTAGAGGCGCACACAAGGCAAGGGGTCGCAGCACGCTGACAAGTCAGTTTGTGTAAATTGTTGTTCAACTTTTATGTTCCGGTTGATGCACAGAAGCAACTAGTTATTGATTACGCAGTTGAAACGTCGCGTGAACACCCTATAGTCTGGCTGCATGAAACAATCAACGAATGCAAGCATCTGCAACTGTATCGACACTGTTTCAACAAGCAACTGAATTTTGTCAGCCTGCGGTTGTACTGTAAAACATGACGCAATGCGCGGCAACTGCTTAAGCTCACGGTATAGGTGTACCTCTGTAATAATGGGGCCCCAGTTAATTAGGAGACCAAGCCATTTCGCCCCCAAGTTAGATTCAAAAGGACCAAACGCTAGCTCGTTTTCAGAGGTGACAAAATCCGCACAGAGCTTACAGGTGAACCTCATTGATGCGTACTACACAAAAGTACATGTACGCCCGATCGCAGACTACTGTAGGTACAAACAAGGTCGGTATTGGCGCAACAATCCAAAATCTGTCCTTACAACGACTGGCACACTTCCAGCGCTAGCTTCTCGTTCAGCTTAATGCAGATCGCCGCCTCTGACAGCGAGCCCAATCTAGCTAGCGTCGCGGCGTCGACGGCAGCTTGCTTGGCTTGCTCGGATGACAGGTACAGTAGTATGAGAGCCATTTCCGCTAGGTGAGGTGCGGAGTCTAGTGTGGAAGACCAGAATTCAATCGAAGAGTGCCGACTGGACGAAGCATCGACCGTGCGTGGAGCTGAGCATGCGAAGATACTGTGGGAACGGTACAGTTGTTGTTGTTGTTGGATTTGGGGCAACGCTAGGAGGCCCGTCAACGGCCCACCACATAGCATACCCATCTCCATGACGCCTTCCAGAGCCGCATAACTACTGGAAAAGACCTTCGGAAGAACGCCATCTGTAATCTAAGGCGGCGATGGCACGAGAAAATCCATGGAAATGGAGGTCCTCGATCTAGTGGCTCCATCAAGAATCGAACCCAGAACAGGCAGAAGGAGGCGGATTCTCTACCACTATGCCATTCGCTTCCCAAAATATTACGGTAGTTTCGACTGTGTATAGGTACGGTATGTACATGTAACTTTGTATGTGAATGTACGGTACATCTGCACTCTGCTTCGTAGACTTTAAGACTTCTTGCCGCGATAGAGTCTTGAGACGTTTCTGATGACAATTCGCAAAGTTTTAATACGATAAACTCTCGGGCAATTCTCAGCTGGTCCGGTGCGAGTTGCAAGAACGAGCTGTTTGAATCGTGCTTCGGAGCTGTTTTGATTTGATTTGATTTTTAGGCAAAAGCTGCATGCACATTACACGGCTTTAAAAATGAGCATCAAAAATTGAATTGTGCATTTTTTAACGGAGAACGTCATTAAATTCGAAGCACGATCGTAGAGTTGAAGTATTGGGCGGCAAGTTGAACCGGCAGATCTGAATTGAACACAGTCAGTGCGTGTTCGCCTCGCATTGAAACTGAATCTGAAACCTACAGCTTGGCGCGTCTGAATCATCCAGTTTAAAGTCCGACACCGTAGTAACGTTAACTGGCGACGTTTCAATCGCGCTTTTGAGCTGCTTAGACCCGTCGTTCAGTACAACAGCGAGGTTATTGGGACAGGGTTTGTTCAAGGTGATTTCTCGGAGTGCCTCGGAAACCTTTTCAAAATTCCGCTCGGAATCATCAACTTTCCTCGCGACCCAAAAGTACGGTCGCACTTCCCGCTTGTCCACGTACAGTAGTCTGACAAAGTGCCAATGGTGTCGGCGCCCATCCGCTATACTGTCGACAGTAACAGCAAAGAATTTTTGCCGCAACCCGTCTTGAACCGTAGAGCGCATTTTGGCGGCCAGCAATTCGACGCACTGTTCCGCGCGCTCGGGCGTGGGTACGGTATAGTCCGGATTCAAACTTTGACAGAACTTGGCGAAGAGAGGGCTCTCCAGTGGATGATCGGCCTAAAGTGATGCGGGTACGGTAATTTGAGCACATTTAAAATTGCAAGAAACTTCAAATGCAGCCTGAAAATTGCGCAGTTTTGGTGTATTTAGTTACAGTTATGCATTTGTTTGGTTTTAGTTTCAGTGTACCAGTCTTAGTGGTGTTACAGTACCGGCTCAGGCTGCTCTTCAATACTAGAGAGCGAGTAGTACAATAGCTCAGCGGTGAGGCCTCGTCTCGACTCGTGATGGCACACGTGGACGTGGTCGGGGGTTCAACTCCCTGTCACTGAGTCACCAAACCCTCTGTTGTTGTTGTTGTTGGATTAGGGGCAACGCTAGGAGGCCGTCAATGACCCATATAGCGTACCCATATCCGTGACGCCTTCCTGTCCAGAGCCGCGAAATTTGGGAAAGACCTTCGGAAGAGCGCCATCTATAATCGAGGGCAGCGACGGCACGAGAAAATCCATCGAAAGGGAAGTCCTCGGTCTAGTGGCTGCATCAAGAATCGAACCCAGGAAGAGGCCGATTCTTTACCACTAGGCCATACGATGCGCGCACTAATCCCTTGGGCAGAAGGATGAACGCTCTCATTGTCTCAGTGTGTAGGGAAGGGACTCTGAGCTGCTCTGGGATTTCGACCCGAAATCGGTGCTGGGTGGCCGACACCGTAGAACGCCACACTGATAGTGCATAGTGCATAGTGCAGTGTTAATCTGGTGCGTCGCACCTTAGAAGTGTACCCCCGCGCGTTGGTTCACGCCCACGGTCCCTGTACTGGGTTCCGGCTTGCATAAATTAAAAAAAAAAAACATTTTCCATAAATCCTCCAATGGAGACCCCCAATCTAATAGTGCCCCCCTTTCAAAAGTGGCCCCGGGTAAGGCTAAGTTGAAATAATAGTGCCCAGGAGGCACTATTAGAGGATTTACGGTATTTTTATTTGAATTGGTCTGTTGTACGTTACTCTGAAGAGAACGGGACCTTTAATGCGGCGGTTCTTTCCCTCAGCAACAATTCATGCAATCTACTGGATACGGTAGCGCCAGTTGGTCACTCAACTTGTGTTTTCCTGTTTCCCCGATGCCTGTCAGTGGACCGCCGATACGGTACAACGCTCAAATATCCAAGAAAACGTACGCAGGAGGTCCCCAGCCAAAGAGCCAGTGCGTTTTGGCTCTTTTCATTGGGGTCCGACGTGGATCCCGCCGCTTCGGCGAACACCGAGGGGCTGGAGTGGTGAGACGAATATCCTGAGGGACTGGTCGCAGTGGAGGTGCTCAAACTGGTTTCCGGCTGGTCAGCCGCCTCGCCGTCCACATGCAGCAGTAGCTGACAGTACCTCTCGAAGTCATGGCGACGCGTGTGGAATGGAAGGAAGTGGAATACAGTTTAGTGGACCGATGTACATGTACATGTACATGATACACCCTGCAGGGTGTATCAAAACTACATATATGCTCCCCCCCCCTAGGGAAATACTGGTTAGACGGATTTTGCTGAAATTCAACATACATGTAGGCCTAACAAAAATACATGACCAAATTAAATTTCACGCAAATCGAACAACCGAGCGTCGAGATAGGAGCAATCATCTAAAGTACAATAAAAAATCTTGCTGTTGTCACCACTTCACCCATTTCTTGGAGAATCAGCAGTGGTGGGCCGACGTCAGATCGGTCGGTGATGGCCAAGTCATGCGGCTCTCTGTTCCAGTGCTCGGTGACCCATCGTTCCGATCGGCTTCTGAGGCCTGAGCCGCCCAATTTCTAGTGATGAATTACGCCACCTGCGTCGCGTGCATTCGGAAAGCTTCATCGACGAGACGCACTTGGTCAGTGTCGTTGACTTTTCGTAAGCGCGACATGGCCCTCGACACTCGCTTAAAATAATTGTTTAAAATTCAACGAGAAATTGTTGCCATAAAACACACAGTAATGTTTGTACGCAAATCCAACTTTTTTCTCACTGTACCTTGGATGATTGCTCCTATCTCGACGCTCGGTTGTTCGATTCGCGTGAAATTTAATTTGGTCGTGTATTTTTGTTTGGCCTGCATCTAAGTTAAATTTCAGCTAAATCGGTCCAACCAGTATTTCCCTAGGGGGGGGGGGAGCATATAGTTTTGATACACCCTGTACTGTATACACTAGTGTGGGATGCAGCTGCAAAGCAAGTGTCATACTGTAGATCGAATTCCGATGCCTTCTACGGCTGAATATACGGTACGGGACGGACGAGAGGGGAGTGATATACGTGTACCATACGTTGAGATGCACTGTACAACTTGACGACTGGAATTACAGAGAGAGGGGTACGGTATACAAGAACGATAGTGCCTGAGCATGTGTTGCTATGGAAGCCCAACTTGAACAGCAGATACCGTAAATCCTCCAATAGTGCCCCCGGGGCACTATTTTTTCAACCTCTCCTTACCCGGGGGCACTATTGGAGGGGGGGGGCACTATTGGAGGGGGGGCTTCTATTATTTCAACCTAAAAATTTTGAATGGTAATGCTAGTTTCGCTGTCAAAATTGCCGATTTTTCGACGATTTTGATCACTTTTGCCACATTTAATGGTTGATTTACCGCTAATAGTTGCTGAAACGTACAATTATTGGTTAGTAGTAGTGTGTATACACGATATAAATGTACCTACCACTATATTTTTGCCCATAAAAGGCACATGGCACAACATACCCCTTACCCCCGGGGGCACTATTGGAGGGGGGGGGGGGCTCTATTATTTCAACCTTGCCGTACCCGGGGGCACTATTGGAGGGGGGGGGCACTATTGGAGGGGGGGGGCTGTATTGGAGGATTTACGGTATTCTCCCCAGTTGTTCAACAACACATGCATGCCGCAACGGCTTCGTTACTGTAAG